>CM054112.1:221996312-222042164 GCA_028673005.1 Tanypteryx hageni | reverse complement strand
ACGCGCAAGATGAGACAGCATTTTATAAAATAGAACCCATAATCGGGCGTCTGGAATTTCACATAAATCTAATAAAACAAAAACAAGTGACTACATGTGTCTCGTCGTGTTTGACGCTGTCTTTTAGATAACAGCATGTTCTTATTTTCATCAGGCAGTCTCAGTCAAACCTGCTTGTTGCTTCCGTCGGAAGTTGTAGGGCTGAGTAGTCCGGTATTTACAACTCGAAAATGGAGCGGCATAATAAAATACGTATAATGGAAAATTATTGGAATGAACCATGTCTAATTTTTAAGGAGACCACGAAAAACGTTTTTTAGTAAATCAATAAAGAGTTTGGAAAAGATTAAGTCGTTGGGCCAATAATCTCTCCTCTAACTAACGGACAATGGTGTGATAAATACAAATGGATGCGCCCAAATGTATAAATATGAAACTTGTTTCATGGCTGGCTTGCTGCGAAATTGGCGCCGCGCCTACAAAAAGTTGGGGAAAGACTGCAGTTTATGAGAACTTGTCCGAATTTCGATTCAAGAAATCCATTGCGCGTCATGATTCCGGATCCACGAAGATGTACTTCCTCATCGTCTGACTTATTTTCTCCTGCTGACGTATCGGCGTGGAAGAGATGCCTCGTATTATCTTGTCTTTTCTCTTCTTACCTTTTATTGCTTAACCGGTGTGAAAGCAGCCAAGTTCATGACCGTGGTACAACATCCGAGTTGGTTTCTGGTTTATGCCTTTCAAACAAATGCCTATTTAAGAATTACATCACGTTTGTGGGTTGATTGTAATCCACGCAGATTTATTTTCTGCTGTCATGATTAATATACATTAAAAATAAAAGATGGAATCACCGTTGTAACATTAAAATCTATGTATCCTCATTATTGGAATATCATAATTCATATTGGCTATGTACTGCTTCGTTTTTCATGTTCAGCAGTTGTCTCGCGATCTTTAAAACTCCGATTCTGCTGTTGTTTATCATGTGCGGTATCGTAATTTATTAATTATTGCGTCTCAGTTAATCTCAACGACCGTTACGCCTTATTGAAGTTTTAAATCGACGTTTATTTTGGATTGTCTTTGAAAGCATGGGCACTTTTATTTTTTCCTTTCCTATGGGAGCGAGTGAGAAAGAGAGAGAGAGATAGGAATGGGCCAGAGGACATACAGGGGTCGAGCGATGAAAGTGAACGACTTGTTCCAAATTGCTTTTAATTTGAGGGACTTCACGGGTTAATGAAGCGGCCGCCTTGATGTCCGGGGTCAGACTCCGGGGACTGAGGGAGGAAAGGGGTGGGGACGCAGGGATTACGATATCTCCCTCACTTTCCTTCGTCGCGGAGTTTTAATCTCACGAATTGTATAAATGGATGCGCCCTTTCGCCATGTCTTGTTCGCCAAGAGGAGAGAAGAGCGGCCGTGTCTTTCATCAACAACAAAGCGCAGGAAAAATTCTCAAGTGTAGCGATCCCTGTCGTGCTAATTTGTCTTTCTAAATATAAATTGCGACATTCAACTCATTCCCTCGTACTCCTCTTTTCATAAACTTTTACTTCGCTCGTTTATAATTTCAATATGGCACGGGTTGTATTATATGCCACCGCAAATGTTGCTGCAAAATTGCCCATTTGCACTGCATTAAAATTCTTTGGACGGTTTAAAAATAATGTTTAAATGTACAAGAATTTCGTTGATATCTTTAGGAATATTTCATTTGATAATTCTCATGCGGAATATTATTTTGTTATTGAGTAATATAACAGCGGGTGAATTTAGTATTAGTGAAAGAGAAATAAATACAGTTTTCCAGTTGAAAGAATAGGAGTGGGAAATCTCAATCCACGCGTACTATGCGCAAGTTTGTTCAGTTGTCTGAAATATGACCTATAGAGCAATGAATATTACATAAGAGACTGCATAATCATTAAGGGGAAAACTCGAATTGCATACAATCTAATGGTTTTCTCTTCTGTAAGGAATAATCACTTGTCACGCTCGCCTCGGAACACCTACTTTGGTTGTACAGGGTAAAAATAGGGTTCGGTCGGTCTGGTTATTTATTTATATGTGAAAGAATTCCAACTGCAGGCTTCCGCAGCCCGTCGTCATCGATTTCGATCAAACCATTGCGCGTCAAGTTGCTGTGTAGTTTTTTCTCGTTTGGAGCGTAGAAACACGGCCAACACGACACGCTCTACTCAGCTAAATAACAAGTGCAGTTCCTTTTCCTGAGCCCACGTAATCCGCTCGCGGGGAGTGAGCGTAGCGGGAGGGGAAGGCGGAATCGGCAGAGGGAGGGAGAAGTTGGCGTCAATATCGAAGGAGGAACCGAATGTGGATGGCGTGCTTTTCCAGAGTATGGGCGCCTCTACACGTGGCGGAATAGACAATCCCTCCTCTCTGTCAGACCTCTCTCTTTCCTGCTCCTCAACTCTTCCCCGCTCTTCACACTGTAGGAAGCGACTCTCTTTTGCCGGATATATTTTAACGCGACTCCCCGCTGCAACCATCCGAATTAAAACAAGATAATCCAAACGGAACTTAGATGCCTACTTTCCCAAATTTCATAATTTAGCGTTATAAAATATTACAAATATGTACATTCGAACGGAATACTAAATTGATCACGCGTATTTGTGTGGTAAAAATAAGGCGTGTGCACTAGACTGTACCGAATCCAAGTCCAACAATAGTCGTTGCATTGGAAACACTCGTAATGAGTGATAACACTGCACAAACGCCAGTATTTACGTGAAATTCAAATAAATACGATCGATAAGCGAAATTCTATGGTAAAAATTAGAATCTCCATTCCTTTCCTCAGAGAATAGTACAAATCCCGCTCCGATATTACGATTCTAAGATATTGTGATGTGCAATAAAAAATTACCCTGCACGGTGGATTTCAGATTTCTCATGTAAATCAAATGGGAAGGATAGTTCCTGGAATCGAGCCCGGGACTTCAATCTTCGCAACAAAAATTATTCTCGGGAGTTCAGCCCCAGTAGCAAGAGATTTCTACCAAGTGTCATGAAAATTAATATATTCGTTCAAAAGCTAATAGGGGGGACGGACAGACAGACACAAAGAAGAAATTATAAGCCTATTTACATTCTGGAAATTAAGTTAAAAATCAGATGTGTCCAGCATATTACTTTCCTCATGCAGAGTTATGAGAACGATTGCTCTCGACATCAGCATCCTATAGAGCAGGGGGGCTCAAACTTTTTTTCTGCGGCCCAGTAAAATGCGAAAATATATATTTGCGACCCACAAAAATTTTGATTCATAAATTACTACATATAAATTAATAATTAGTGAATCGGCGACACAAAATAACGTAAATTAATCGAATCTTTCGTACATAGTGTTCAAAAAGTAATATTTCATACAAAGAATATATGTGCTCTGCTTGCAAACCAGAAATGCAGAATTGAATTTATATCATAAAAATGAATCAAAAATCCATCCAAACGTACTGCATGATGTCACAAATAATACTAACTAAGCCATATTTCCCAAAAAGTTACTATATGTCGTCTAGTGGCATTATTTCTGTACAAGACTCTCAGCGCACGCGTCCGAGGGGGGAGTTAATTTCGGGGCAAAAAGTGTAGTGAGATCAAACGTATATACGTATATGAGAAAGTTTGTGCAGTGTATATTGGGCCGTTTATTTTATATTATATTCCAGTTGTATTTTTCAAACAGCTCTTACGTGATTTTTAGTAGTATCATTTAGATTTTTAATGGATGATTCGATGGTTATGGTATCATCCAAAGGAGGTTCTTTGTGAGGGAGACAAAAGTTAAGTCCTTTGCTCAAGAGAGTGAGTTCTTGTTTAGTAAATGTTTTTTCAGACATTTTATGGACAATATCGATGTCATAAGTGTTTCATGTGGTCACTAAAGGATTTTATGTTTTATGCGAGAAAAAGTCTCTGGCATGGAGTAGTTTCCCCTAAACCCGGAGTGTTTGTGAGATTGCGTGTGCTAGATCCCTGGCTTTGGGTAATTTCTCCTAAACCGGCGTGAGTACTTCCTTATTATTTTTATTTATTTAATTTGCATTAGTTGTAATTAACCATAGGGCTCTGATGATACTTTCTCTTTGAACTAAAGATTGGTTTCTGGAAATATAACTTTAAGGCACTTTATCTCAGATATTAGATTACTGAGAATGAAACTTCGGAAAATACGCTTTGCATTTTCCAGAAAAATAATTAGTGAGGAAGCAGATGCTCCCTTGCTACAATTAGAAAATTTTACCATAGCAACGGAAGCAAAGGTATCATCGACGTACTTAACAAATTCAGACGGATAATCGTAATTTCTCTTAAACAATACGTCTTATAAAAAAGTTTCAAACTAAAGTTGCAGAAAAGTTTATTTTCTACAACTTTGATAATAACAAATATTTACTTAAGTAAAGTTCTAAAGGAGATATTAAAAAAAAACGAAAAATGACATCAGTAAACTTCCACTTTCGGTTGACCAGTACCAGCCAAAACCTTTTCAGACATTTAATTACTAATAAAAATCTTAAATATAAAGTTTTGTGCCTACCTGATCGTTAGTTTTTGAGTTAGAGCGTCCACAAAATTCCTATCACACAGACATCATCAAGGAAATAGTGAAGACGTACTCGGGGGACCTTAAAACGTGCATTTCTGTTGAAATATTGAATTCGAATTCTTTCACGAAAACAATACTTTCTCCTATAATGCGTATGGAGAAAGTAAAAATCTTGGTCGGGAGAAGGATGGGGTCAAGGATGCACACGAAGTCCTCCAGAAAATAGAATGCGTTCCTCTCATGTATAATGTACCCGATTAGACTTGCCAACCTTCTCGATTTGAGAAATAAAACCCCGTGTCTTGCCGCTTGTTAGGTGGGGCAGCAAATATCCCGCTTTTAGCAGGTTGCGGCATATTCCGAATAAAAATTGTGGCCTCGCAGACGAAAATTTCCCATCCGTGTAAACAGAAGCGCTGCGTTTCAGCGTCACCCGTAAATGGATAGCAACACTAATTGCGTTTTTAGACCGAATTACGAACGTAGCTGGATGGCCACAGGAGGAGATTCCCCTTGCGCCGGTGGGGCGGCATGTATGCTAATGATTACCCGCAATTTTGATTTTACATGCATTGGTTTCCAAAAAATATCTAGATACTGCAGAAGGGAAAAATTACTAAAGTTGAATTAAAAAATAGATATCAATAATATTACGTATAAAAAAATTATTACTTTGCACCTATAGCTTGAGTCAGACTTTAGTTCCATTTTTATGATGTTTTTATTTTTTTATTTTAAATATTCCTTTATAAGGCAAGTGCATCAAAAATACATGTTCAGAATCAACAGCTCAATATGTAAAAATTTCGTTTTCATGTTTTGTTAGAATAACGTACTTGGTACACATTCAACGATGAAAACGTTTAATGTATCAATTATTATACCTATGTTGTTATTGGGATAACTTAAATGCAGTTTGAGCAGGGGCATACTGATAGGCCCCGCAATGCGGGGGAGCCCTGAGATTTAGGGGGGCCCCAATCATTCAAACCGTACTAAGGCGTCTGACGTCCGATTTAGAATCCCAAAAAATGTAATTGCGACTTCTACAATACGGCTTTATAACGCTGAGAAGAGGCATTTCTCGGCATGAAAACCAGTGCAAGATATAGGCTACGATTATATGCCTTCTGACGTCTCTCGCTCTTAGGCCAATGTATTTTCTCATGTGTCTACATTTCTTAGTATTATATATATCTAGGGAAGATTATTGTGATTATTTGTGTATATTGTGTGTATTTACTTGTTAAGTGAAGCATGAGGTCTGCGTCCACTGCTCAGGCTCGAAAGGATGAGGACTTAACTTCAATTGCCCTACTTTAGGCCTCCAATATCTTCATGAAGTAAGTTTATGTTTTTATATATAGGTACATAGGTAGATTTTGGTTTAAGTGAAGCCCCCCTTCTTTTCTTTCTTTTCGACACCACGAGCCGCCCCTGATGGCACATAGGATTTTACAGATCGTATTTATTCACTAGGGGACCGTTCATGTATTACGACAGCAAGCGCATTACTATTTTCGACCCCCTCGTCCCTCCATGCCGGCAACCGTTAGCATTTGGGTGACCCTCTCCCCCTTCGTTTTTAATAAAAATTGGAAAATGCATAGATGGCAATACTTTATAATGTCTTCTTATAGCGTTGCAATGCATTTTAATTCTCTTTAAAGCATAATGAGGTAAAATCTATTAGATTAAACAAGGTAAAGTTATGTTTGCCGAAAAATCCGTAAAATAAGGCGAAAAGAATTCTAATGTCGGGCGAAACTCGGGTAACGAGCAGGCTGAAGCTTGCTGTGGACGACCTGTCGCGACACGTAAATCACACGTAAAAAGTAAACAATTTCTTAGATAGAAAATCTTAGGTAAGCATTGGTCATACTCCCCTTCCCCCTAAGGGGGGTTATTTAGAGGTGCCAAGGTCCTAATGTCCCGTATGAAAAGGGGTTCTTTGAAGTGCACCGACATCGTACAAAAAGGATCGACGGCTTCACTTCCTCGCCAAAGGAATGCTTGTCATATTTTTTAACCGTAAAATATCATCGACCACGGCCGGGAATCAAACCAACAATATCTGAAACCATTGTGGAGTGTTTCAACCACTGCTCCACCGGCGTAAGTTAATAAGCATACTCAGGGGCGGCGCTAGCGGGCAGCCAAGTAGGCAATTGCTTAGGGGCGCCGTGGTAGAATGGGCGCTAAAGAGAACCGAAATCCATTCGTAAAATTACGTAAAATAAACAAATACCATTTCCTAATCATATAATGTCTCAATGGTGGAAAAAATCAAAAAAGTAAATAGCGGTTGAGAAATGGATGGAGAATAATGTAAGCAGCTAGAGTCAGCTATTCAAAAATGTATAGACGGGGAGAGTAAAGAAATGAAACGAATTCTGAATGCTACGGAAGACATGGTGAGTCCTCGAGAGGACTACCTGAAGCACTTTCAAAACCAAGGTGATTGCAGGCCGTGCTACACAACTCGCGCGCAACGTTGAGATAAAGAAAAGATTCACTCCGGCGGCTAAAATTTTGATAGCTAGGTTCACACAGTTAACTTAATAGCCATACAAATTGGGGTTACTAAAAATCCTTGTAAAATCATAGTAGATTTGTAAATTATTCTACGTATCAAAAAACGAAAACTTCATCTTTTATAATGTTTTATTTACTCTATATATATATATATATATATGTATTTTTCGTTGGACATGTGTAATTACCGAAGAAAGTATTTTATTTTTACTGAGATTATTAGAAAAAATTAGCAATAGGATAGGGGCGCCAAATGAGAAGTTTGCCTAGGGCGCTGAAATGTCTAGCACCGCCCCTGAGCATACTCAATGTCATAGAGTAGTGAATACGTCTTATTTTTCTTGTCTCTATGGGGATTGTTAGGCATAATATAATATTTCGAACCCATTTCTCCAAATGGATTAAAGTTAATAAAAGAAACAAACTTAATACTATAATTTTTTATAATTTCAGGCTTTTCAAAAAATTAGTAGCGTGTGTGAGGGAGGGGGGATCCTTCATTAATATACAGGCAATGATAAGTAATTCAGCTTGGAAAATATTTAAGATTTACATGTGGTGCCCCGTATTATTTGCTGCGGGGAGGCCCCCATATTTTCCGGTACGCCACTGAGTATGATGAGTATTTCTTCTTGTTCGATAAAAAATAAAATCCCTCATCCTCCATAGCCCTCGAGTCGCAATGTCCCGCTTCTCGTATCTGGAAACATGGTAAGCTTTTCCCCGATCATATTGTGTCGTTGGGGTAGGAAATAAAATAACACTTACATATTTATGACGTGCTAAAATTTACTTTTTTTATTAAATTACACAATATTGTCACTGTTGTGTTTCAGTTTCAATATAATACGTATGCTCTTTATCGTGAGATGCGGCCCGCCATTTAGTATTTTGACATTATTTATTTCATCTCCACGAAATACGAATTTGAGACCCATGGATTTGGCGATCTTCGCATGGATTGGTCCAAAACATTGTGTGGAAAACGATCGATTTTCGGATTGATAACGATTGAAATGAAAAAGAATCTATTTGATGCTTTAGTCTCCTCTCATCCGAAGTCCTTTATTTATTGCATGCGAAGAGGGAGGACATAAATGGGCCCAAGGTCAGATAAATGAAAATGAGCGGAGATACTATCTGTAACGCAAGTAATTATATCTAAGTGGGATCGAAAATTGTATCCGTCCACTGAAATATTTTAACGGAGTGCGGAATATTCGTTCTGCATGCGCGTATGCGGACGGGAGCGAGCGCGAATGTGCGCTCGTAAATAGGAAGAGTGTTTATCCGGTGTGGGAGTGGCGGCGCACGGGATTAAATGCGTCTGGGGTGGCAATCGGCGGATGGGATTAGAGATGTGGGGTGGGAGAAGTAGGGGGCGAGGCGGGAGCTTCCAACGTACGTTGGCGGGAGTGGAGGAGGTGGCGGGGAGTGAGGTAACACGAGGGCGACGGAGCGGCGCCTGTCCAAGCCCCGCCCAGCGGCCTAGACCCACACGCCCCCGGGGCCGCAGCCGTGCCTCCCTCTCTTGTTAGCTCTCGCAACTGCATTCACCCCCGATCCCCTCACCTCACACTCCCTATTCTTCCGTCGCCCCTATTGCTCCGTCGCCTTTTCCTCTCCGTCGCTCCCTTTTGTTGTGTCAGATCTTACGTGTATGCGGGTATGAATATGAACGCATCTCCCATACCTGCGCCGCGCACTCATTTTTCCGATGTATTTTCCTTGGTTTGCATTTTCCTTCTCAGTTCAAACATTTTTACTTCCGCTCGCTCTCATTCAGTCATACCTTGGCGTATCTTCGAATTCTTCGCCTTTTATGTTGACTAATGTAGTCCATATATAACCAATGATTAATTTTAAGGTGCGTGGCAACTTATTTTGTTGCATTCGTCCCACATTTTGTGTCACTTTTTCATTTTCCGCCGGTCATACCAGCTTACTTCTCTAATCCTTTTTCCGCTCACTCCTCTCCTCATTCTTACTCTGCTATTTCCTGCTCATTCCCTCCCCTCTTCTGCTACACTATCCTACCTCTCCGATCCTACTACTACTCCATTTCTCTCCCATTCCCCTTCTACCTCTCTCTCCCCTCTCCCATTTATCCCTCCTTCGTTTCGCCGTACCTCCGTCTCCATTTCGAGAGAAATTCCGCAAGGAGTTAATTTCAAATGTGCGTTCCTAATATGCAACACTTTTGAAACGACCCAAACGGTGAACTGGAACACATTGAGAGGCACATACGCATTGCAGCTGGAAGGAACGATGGATTGTAAGGATTTTCTTGAAGATTTTTATGATATTTTTACTTTGATTTATGGTTTGATTTATGCGATTTTTATTTATTGTCTTCAGATCTTGCTTTTTTCACCAGATTTTATTTTTGGCCTACTTTCTAGAATGGAAATAGGCTTCCAGTTTCGTCCGTATATCACTAGTAACTTTTGAAGCAATGGACCGATTTTCATGAAACTTGGCGGAAATCTCTTGCTATTTGGGCCGAACTCGCGAGGATAGTTTTAGTTGCGAATATTGAAAGTTCCAGAAACTATCCATTTGATTTACATGGAAAATCTGAAATCCATCGTGCAGGTTAATTTTATCTTCACATTAAAATATCTTAGAAATGTAATATTGGAGCGTGATTTGTACTATTCTCCGAGGAAAGGAATAGAGATTTTAATTTTTCAATTTAAAATAATTGCGAAAAGTAGGCATCAAAAGTTCAGCTTGAATCATCTTGTTGGCTCGTAAAATTGTTAGTCTAACAGATTTTGCTTCAAAATCGCGCAGTACCAAGTAATTCAAGCATAGAAATAATTTTTGTAGTAGTAAATCTTATCTAGTGCTGTACTTTTGATAGTGACGTGACATCTTTGTTAAATTATCGATGGATTTATGCATTTGAATTTTTATCGAATTAAAATATTTTATCGTTTTCATTAAACTGCCATTTCAAGGTTGTCTTTAAGTCACTCTGCTCGAGAACTAAAACAAGGCCGGTTTTTCCATTGCTGGTTCCGAGAAACCCGACCGACACCCACAAGCGGCTAACTAATGGTTCGCCGGGAGTTTTCCAGAAGAGAGAGAGGGAGACAGGAGGAAGGGGGCGCTCCTCCTTCCCCGCGACGATCGCCTTTCAACGAATCGCCCCCGACCGCGCCCCCGCCGAATTCCTCCTCCGGTGGGAGGTTTTGGCCGTGCGGGTCTCCACCCCGACCCACGAAATCGGATGCACGTCTCAAGCCGTGCCTTCCCTTGATAAATACCCGCCGTTGTCTCGCTGCGAGAACCACCCCTCTCCTACTTTCCTCCCCATCTCTCTCCCTCTGTCCCCCACTCTCTCCCTCTGTCCCCCACTCTATCCTTCTGTCCCCCACTCTATCCCTCTGTCCCCCACTCTATCCCTCTGTCCCCCACTCTATCCCTCTGTCCCCCACTCTATCCCTCTGTCCCCCTCTCTATCCCTCTGTCCCCCACTCTATCCCTCTGTCCCCCACTCTATCCCTCTGTCCCCCACTCTATCCCTCTGTCCCCCTCTCTATCCCTCTGTCCCCCTCTCTATCCCTCTGTCCCCCTCTCTCTCCCCCCTCTCTATCTCCCCCCCTCTCTCCCCCCTCCCCCCCCTCTCCCCCCCCCCTCTCTCTTTCTCTCTCTCCCCCTCCCCTCTCTCTAGGCACGCATCGCAATTAAATCGTTTCCCGGTGGCGCCTGGCGTATCATTTATTCTTATCTGCCGTGTGCCAAACAGCGCGGCTTCGACCTCGCCTCCCGCCGCCCCACCTATCTGGCCCTATCCCCGCCCCACCTATCTGGCCCTATCCCCGCCCCCAACCCCCTCTTTCTCTACTGTTCGGACGTTACTTCCGGTGCACGCGAAGACCGACGGCGTCAACCGCAATGCCTTCTCTTTCTCTCCCTGGTGACCGCATCAATATTTATGTGCACGGACGAATGGATGTGTAAGGATACGCAGCAGCTGTTTATGCGCGTGCATTTCTCCATTCCCGACTTCTTGTCTCCTCTTCTCGGGCGTTGTCTTCTTTATGTGACCTGGCTGTTCTCCCAATCGCCAAAAGTTGACCTCGGATGGCGATCGTCCTCTTGTTTTAGGCTTTTTCCTCTCTCATTCCGATTTTCTGCTGTTCCACGATTTTGTCTCTTCTCCGTTCGTTTTGCGTTCATCGTGTGAATCCATTTATACCAGCGTAATTGCACGTGATACGACTGAAGACGAAATATAATAATGGTTTCCTGCGACTAACTCGATCGTAATTAGTTTATTATGTTTATTATTGTTTCTCTTACCTTAGAAATATTTAATTCTATATTCAGATTCTGATATTTTTGTCATACATAAAAAAGAGAATGTTGTGGAGTTATTCGATATTTTTCAACGTTATTCGACGCTATGATACTTCGCTTTATGATGAAGAATGAATGGAAATGATTGCGATTAATGGAATGCGTTCCTCGGGGGAAGAAAGGAGAGTAGGGTGGATCCTTTTTACTAACATTCTCCTGGCGATTCTTATTTCGTTGAACCCCTTTGCTATCTTTCCATGCCGGTGTCGGATTCTATTGATGTCGCTTAATGTTCTTATTTTTCGTCAACCTACCCGTGTTGTCGAAAACCATTAGAACTTGGAGAAACGTTGGATGTTTTGTGATTTCGCCCGGACAACGGGAATCGGTATCGTTTATGACGTAATAGTTACATGATTAAATATTACACATGTAAATTTGCCTATTTCCACAATGATAAATCAAATCATGCTGCCCAAAGTTACTTTACCCGTGGATTATTCCTCATAACTTGGTTGCATGTGTCCTATAATTCCAGTTTACGTCGCTGATTAATTTGTGTTCATCTTCCAGATCGTGCTCCGAGTGAAAGGGAAGTGCCTGCCCAGTATGGATCGCTTACAACTAACGGAGAGGGTGAGTTAATGAATTATTAATAAACTTAATGTTTCATTCATATAGGGTCACGTGCGAAAATGCTATCCGCTCGTGTTGCTTAAAATTTCTGGCAATGTAAACGCGATTATTAAGCTCCAATAATGCCAGTCACATTCCGGTAGTTTTCGGAATGGGTTACCGCGTTTCTATTCGTCTGTCCTGCCAATGAGTCTGCCTAAGTAATGTATGCTACCTTATGTGCCTCGTGTGGTGTAAGGGATTTCCTCGTCGAAACCAATGTTCTTTCAATATTTTACAAAAATAATCAGCTCTAAGCCGAAGTGGCGGACGGCAGAAAGTATTTGGTAACAAACCCTCCGTCTCGCCCCCTCCCCATCCCCAGTCGATCATACTGTGGTTGAGTGGTGAGGTCTATTTGGGATGAGAATGGGAGTGGAGAGTTTTTTTTGGGAGCTTTGTTCCATTGTCATGGAAAAGATGTGCCGGTGGCCGTTTTCCTTCCTCATCCCGTCCGTTATCCTTTGCACCTCCTCGTGCGAAAGGGCCTCCGAAAAAAGGAGTGCATCCTCGGCAGCTGCTCCACTCCTCCCCTATTCTCCTCCACCTATTCTCCTCCGCCTATTCTCCTCCGCCTATTCTCCTCCGCCTATTCTCCTCCGCCTATTCTCCTCCGCCTATTCTCCTCCGCCTATTCTCCTCCGCCTATTCTCCTCCGCCTATTCTCCTCCGCCTATTCTCCTCCACCTATTCTCCTCCACCTATTCTCCTCCACCTATTCTCCTCCACCTATTCTCCTCCACCTATTCTCCTCCACCTATTCTCCTCCACCTATTCTCCTCCACCTATTCTCCTCCACCTATTCTCCTCCACCTATTCTCCTCCACCTATTCTCCTACCATTATTCTCCTCCCACTATTCTCCTCCCCCTATTCTCCTCCCCCTATTCTCCTCCCCCTACCCTCAACTGGTACAACCCCGTGCCGATATTATCCGATTCAGTGGTTCGCGACGTTGCGCCTCCGTAGTACTCTTTCTCATTTCGGGGGCAGGAGGAGGCGTGCGGTGAGGCCGTGGAGGGTGGCTAAAGGCATGATGGCGCCAGACTACTGACGCGACCCTCCGTCTCCCCCACTATTGATTTATTGGTCGTCACACTGCCCTCTCTCTTTCTGTCTCTCCTTTCTATCTCTTCTTTCTCTTTATACCTCTTCATCCATATCTCCCTTCCTTCTTAGCTCCTTCCTGTCTTTTAGGATGACGGTGAGAGAGAAAATCAAATCCTCTCAATGCCTCATCTAGGACTGCCAACTTTTAAACAGAGAAATACTGGAAATTTACTTTGTCCACTTGTGCTCCTTTTCTGATTTTGCTGGAGTTAAAACTTCTACAGCATTTTTAACAAACTGAAAAGATCAAAACATGATATATCAGAATTAATACGACGGTGATAGGGAATCATTGTAGGCGTAGGAAATAATTTGGAGTTACGTTTTAGGATTTCGTATTACATAACCGGTGATTGTTTTTTGGGACGGTTTGTGTTCGTTTCGTCGCGATTGAGATAAATCCGTGTTTATTTTATTTGCTGGCGCGTTGGTGGGAGAATGTTTTTCCATGGAGAAAGAGGTCAGCGCGGTATTTTTTTCTCTATAAAAACGCAGTGAATGTGTTAGTTATAAAGAAGGACGAACAGATTTGCTGAAATGCGTTTGTCACCATCGGGAGAGAGTCTTTTTCATTTCCAGTTTGAATGTCTTTTTCATTTCCAGTTTGAATGTTTTCCATTCACCTTAACTAGTAGTGTTATTTCACAAAAGGTGAAAAAACTGCTGGGTTGTATGTAAATTTTGCGCCGTAAGCCATTTTAACCACGCCTTCGGACATTTCGAACAACCGGCAAAAATATTATCGAAAATCTCGTTAACACTTGAAAGATAAATCATTTTTGAATTTTTCTTTTAATACTACTATGAGTGCATTTTTACGACGAAGTTTACTCCCGATAATGAGAATTCTCTCGCGTCGCAACTATGTCGCGTATGATTGGAAGAGGAGCGATCTTAGGAGGGCAGCGTGCAAGGACTATTCATTCGCCAAGGGAAAACGGAGAATTCGCCAAAAGGCGGTCATAGTAATATGTTGAATCGATGCGTTCCAGCATTCATTCCGCCCCTTAAAAAACTGTGGCCCTCTCATTTCATTTCACCGTGAGTAAATAGACCAAGCAAAAGTGGAATAACGAAGGGATGCGAAATAATTCATTCATTCGTGTTCTGTCTTGCGACAGGTCCTACCAATTAATTAATCAATATAAAATGTTTAATATGCAGGATTTTTATGACTTTTTGCTATTTAAATTAACAGCGTTATACTTAGAGTCATTATTATGACATGCGGCCCACCCTTAATTTCTTAATTTTGTTCGGTCCTCCATGCAGTTTCAGCCTCTGAGCTATCCCATGCGGAAAGAGCGAGCTGCACTCCGACCTTTCCTACGTTACACTCCGAGGAGACGCGAGTCTCTCTCTTCCGTCTTCACGGGACGGTGAGACGTGTGGGCAGAATGGGAGCGAGCGAGTGATTCGGGTGGGAGGAAGCGGTTTGTGTGGAGCGTAAAACACGGAGAGTAGTGGATGGGAAGGAAGGGATCGGTGAGGGGGGGGGGGCGAGCGGAGCGGCGCCGCGAGAGTGAGCCAAGTGCCTTATAAAAAATGAAACTGGTCAAGGTGCGAGGAGGGGGCGAGGGGAAGGGGCTTTTCTCGGTGAAGGGTGGAGGCAGGTGCCCGTTGCGATGGCGGCAGCACAGCGACTCGGCGCCACCGATAGGCCTCTTGGCGCCGCCTCCCTACAAATCTCTTCTCCGCCACCTTTGCCTCTCCGTCCCTTCGCTCATCCTCCTCCATCCCCCCTCCCACCCGCCCTCTTCATTTACCCGTTTTTTTTCCCATCGCCCTCTACCCTCCTCCCCCCGCTTCCTCCTCCCCCCGCTTCCTCCTCCCCCCGCTTCCTCCTCCCCCGCCTTCCTCCTCCCGCGCCTTCCTCCTCCCCCGCCTTCCTCCTCCCCCGCTTCCTCCTCCCCCGCTTCCTCCTCCCCCGCTTCCTCCTCCCCCGCTTCCTCCCCCCCCGCTTCCTCCCCCCCCCGCTTCCTTCCCCCCTCCCCCCGCATCCTATTATTACGATTTTTTAACGGCTTCTTCGGTCTCCCCTTCCTCTCCAGCGGGCCCGCTCTATTCTTCGGAACAATGGCTCCGCCGCCACTTCCTACATTGCCCGTTGCAGGCGCCAGAAATGAATCTTCCTCCCGAGTCTCGTTTCCTTCCCTCCCCCCTCCCTCTACCCCCTCCCTCTACCCCCCTCCCTCTACCCCCCTCCCTCTACCCCCCCCTCCCTCTACCCTCCCTCCCCCTACCTCCTTCCCCCTACCTCCTTCCCCCTACCTCCTTCCCTCCCCCTACCTCCTTCCCTCCCCTATCTCCTCCCTTCCCTATCTCCTCCCTTCCCTATCTCCTCCCTTCCCTATCTCCTCCCTTCCCTATCTCCTCCCTTCCCTATCTCCTCCCTCCCTCTCTCCTCCCTCCCTCTCTCCTCCCTCCCTCTCTCCTCCCTACCTCCTCCCTACCTCCTCCCTACCTCCTCCCTCCCTCCTCCCTACCTCCTCCCTCCCTCCTCCCTACCTCCTCCCTCCTCCCTCTCTTCTCCCTCCTTCCCTCCTTCCCTCCTTCCCTCCCTCCCTCCTTCCCTCCCTCCCTCCCTCCTTCCCTCCTTCCCTCCCTCCCTCCCTCCCTCCTTCCCTCCCTCCCTCCTTCCCTCCCTCCCTCCTTCCCTCCCTCCTTCCCTCCCTCCCTCCTTCCCTCCCTCCCTCCCTCCCTCCTTCCCTCCTTCCCTCCCTCCTTCCCTCCCTCCCTCCTTCCCTCCCTCCCTCCTTCCCTCCCTCCCTCCTTCCCTCCCTCCCTCCTTCCCTCCCTCCCTCCTTCCCTCCCTCCCTCCTTCCCTCCCTCCCTCCTTCCCTCCTCCCTCCCCTCCTCCCTCCCCTCCTCCCTCCCCTCCTCCCTCCCCTCCTCCCTCCCCTCCTCCCTCCCCTCCTCCCTCCCCTCCTCCCTCCCCTCCTCCCTTCCCTCCTCCCTTCCCTCCTCCCTTCCCTCCCATCCTCCCTCCCCTCCTCCCTCCCCTCCTCCCTCTCCTCCTCCCTCCCCTCCTCCCTTCCCTCCTCCCTTACCTCCTTTCTTCCTCCTCTCTCCCCTCCTCTCGTCATCTTCGGTGGTGGCATTTCCTCCCGGGAACGACGACTCCCACCCTCGGCCAGACCGTTCCCAGCCTCCCCTCTCCGATTCATCCGTATGTTTCCCCGTGCCAGCGGAGGCGGAAGAGAGGCCGCCGCTGTGGCGGTGACATTTTGGATGTGAGAGGAGTGGTCCCCTTTCTCCTCTCATTTCCTCTTCTCCTTGTTCCTTCCCCCTCCCCTTTCCCTTTCTCTCTTTCTACAGTCGTATACCGAAATCCCGCCATTCTCTTTGCATCTCTTCTTCACTTTTATCCACGAACTCTTTTCTCTCCCTCTTCCAAGTTCTTCGCATTCCTTCAGTCGTTGCATCGTCTCTCACGCGCTGCTTCCTGTAATTCTGTATCGCCTCTATGGAGAGGTATGCGTTACGTCACGTATCTTCTCGAAATAGTCCACTGTATAATTTCTTGATAGATTTTTTAAGTGGTCTGCTTCATCGAGGAATATGTAGTCTCGAACCAAAATGGACTTTCTTGGTAGGAGTTTTTTTATTCGAATTATATGTGCATTGAGGAGTGTTTTGGAAATGCATTTCGTTTCTCTAGCAGTGGATTTTTATCCGTACGGTATTGTAATTACGATTTGTGCGGTATATTATTAAGTAATTTTCGTTTTTGCTAATTTTAAAGTGACTTGTAGTATTTGTTATAACTTAAAACGTTTATTTTTATTTAAAAAATGTCGTGCGTTGTTTGTTGCTTTCATAGTTTTGTCGTCATTTCAAGTTCTCAAAATTGTACTCATTTAAAAGGCTCCTTTTTCTATCGCGAATTTTCGAGAACCCACTTTCATCGCATTTAATGTCTTGGGTCGTTGTTAGCCGTAAAAAGTCGCGAATTTGACCACTGTAGAGTGTGGGAGTGTTGGAAAACGAGCCTGCCGATGGATTATGATTTTTGAAGGCATTTTCGATAGAATGTGGAGACATTTTTTCTCGTCACGCTGAAATGTTCATTCGCCTCACTCTGCGAAA
This sequence comes from Tanypteryx hageni, assembly GCA_028673005.1. Lineage (NCBI taxonomy): Eukaryota > Metazoa > Arthropoda > Insecta > Odonata > Petaluridae > Tanypteryx > Tanypteryx hageni. Next base: position 222,024,863 of record CM054112.1, on the reverse strand, counting down.
ATTCTGAGAAAATAAGTGCAATCCGTCTCATTTTCCGAATCACTTCGCATTTAGAGATTTCTAGGAAACCCGGTGCGATCCCTCTTATCATTAGCGCAGGATTCCCCCATTTCCCTGTTCAGCCAGATACTAATTCTCGAAAAATTTTTAATCTGTTTACCTGTATGAAAACGGTGACCGATTCGGCGACGACAACGTCTTTTCTGAAAACAAAAGAATTTCTCTAATGATACGAAAAATTTCTCTTTAGTGCACTTATATTTGGATTTTTTGTCATGTTTTTACCGTTAAACAATTATTTGTTTGGACGCATTATTATTTTTTGCCCTTTCTATTTCCAAAAACGAGTTTTTTTGTCTTTTTATCTTTGGAAATTGCGAAGGTCTCATTGGCAAAGAAAGAACGCCTGATAAATGGAAGTCGTATATTCTTGGAGATAAGATTGAATTCATCGTACGGATGGAAGTAAACTGAGACTTGGTAAACCCATCTGAATGCGTAGCTTCTGTTACACTTTAGGCGCGATAGAAATCTGTGGGAGATCGTTTCAGTCTTCCCGCGCTCTTCATATAACATGCTCTCATCTTATTCTTATCCACTTCGGTAGGTCGGACAGTGGAATACGCTCGTCAATCAACTATTCGTTGTGTAGAAATACAGACGTGGGATTGTAAACTTAACAGATTAGTGTAATAACTCATAAGGGAAGACTGATTACTGACTTATCTCACGGAAATCGTCAGTGTTCGTGTTGTTTTGGTTGGTGGCTACAATTAAATCCTCTCTTGTGTTCTGTTTCCGTCTCTTCGTGGTCCATTGACCTCTTAAGTCGTTTCGTAATTCATTTCTCGCCGTGAGCGCGTGATCCCTAGGTACCTTCGCACCTCTAACTCCCGCACGCTCTCTCTCCCCCTCCCACTCCTCCTACCACTCCCCCCTCTCCCACTTCGAGAGTGAGCACTCTCTTCGGCGGATGTTGTTCAACGGGTGGTTCCATGGAACTTATTGGCGGCTGCCGATGTGCGTAGTGTGCAGACGAATAGAGGAGGGGAATTTTGGGGTGGAAGAAGTGGGGAGGTTAAGAGTTGGGTGTCGCCGTCGCCTGCCCACGCGCTTCCACCTCTAAGCCCACGTCCCTCCGTATCTCTCTCTCCCCTCCCGCCCACTCCCTCCGCTCCCTCTTCGCCTGTCCTTCAAACGGCCTTCCGCGATAAGAGGCAGACCTGTACGGCGCCAGCGGCTGCAGAATGTGTGTGCGCGCGCGCGCGATTGTGTCGTGCATGGCGAGCGTACGTGGGAGAAAGGGGAGGAGTGGGGGGGGGGGGGTTGGGAAGGAGGGAGGGAATGGTTCGCGAGAGTGCGCCCGTCGTGACCCAGAATCCGCCGCCCCCTTCTTGTTCGCTGACCCCTCCTCCTCTTTCCGCTTTAAAGCCGAGGTTTAAGGGATTGGCTCGCCGCTCCGTCGACCTATGTTCGCCTCCCTCCCGCCATCGCAGGATATCCTTCATGAAGTATAAGCCCTGGAGCTCTTTTCTCTCTCCTTCTCTTCTGTTCCTGGTTTATTCTTTGTCTCGAGCCCCTCCCGTGGTTTATTCCACCCATCAAATCCCAGTGATCGCTTTTCATTCTAATTCTTTTTTTTTGTCCTGCGCGCGAAGGTTTGGAAGGTTCTCCTTTGATTCTCCTGTCTTTTTACTTTTCACCCCTCTGCCTTTCACCGTTTTCTTTTAACTCTCTTAGGTCTTAATTTTTCCTTCGATTCTTCGGCATTTGTTTCGTAACAGGTTTCCATGTGCGATTATTAATATCGTTAATCACGTAATTAATCAATTAGTGTATGATTGGTTTTGATTCTGCTTTCTTAACGTCGATCTATGATGGGTTTAAACTTTATTATATAGCGTAAATGCTTATAATTAATTTTATAACCATGACATCTTATGGTAAATTAATGAAAATTAGCCATGGATGACGAAGAACATGGAAATTGGTCGACAACCGACGGATGAGATCGGAATCGTAATATATCGATTGTTAGGTGTTATTTTGGAATCCTCTGTTCTCATTTTTAGGGAGATGTAGGAATTTAGATGGAAGGAGGCGGCGATGTCTTAGGTTTCCTCTGTCTGCATTTTTTCTCCTCTCAAAAATCGTTCTCCTCCGACATCGAAGCTTTTCGTCGCCCGTTCGATTCTAGTGCCCGAGTGCCCAACCCCGGTTAGGAGTTAACCGCGGTAAAATTATTTCCTAACCGCGATTAAGCCCGTTTTGGTGTGCACCAATCCCGGTTAGGGCTTAACGGACGTTTAACCGGCCAAAATCGAGCGGTTAAGTTCCTTAACCGGCGTCAGTTTGGAAACAAACATGGAGTTCCGACGTGATAATTTTTAAGACGAGCTCGTTGATCTAGATTTTTTAGGTCGAAGAGTAAATAAACCGCGATGAAATATTCATGGAAAGTGGGTATCCCTTTGAAGAGTTGATGGATAAGAAATTCCACAAAATGTTTAGATTGACGAAAGCGACCGTACTTTCTCTGTTGGAAAGGATTTGCCATCACCTGGAGTATCCAACACAGAGAAATAAGCCTCTTTCGCCGATGAATCGACTTTTGACTGCGCTATGGTTTTACGCCACAGGAGCTTTCCACATATTAATTAGAGATTCGGCCGGAATTAACCGTTCTACTGCTTCACGTGTCATCGACGAGGTATCAGTTGCATTTAGCAAGCCTTTCACCGCACTTCGTCCATTTCCCCAATTCTATACCTGAACAAAGAACGGTTATGGATGGGTTCCATGAAATTGCGAACTTTCCCGGTGTATTAGGTGCCATAGACTGCACACACGTACGAATAAGGTCACCGGGTCCACTCGACTGTCAGCAACGTCTTTCCTAGTTTTTCTCATTACGTTTTCGTAGCACGTCTTTAATTGATTATATGTTCTATTTGTGACACCTTCAAAGCCATAAAAACTTATTCATTTTAGTTTTGGTTTTATATGAATTATAATAGTTTAGTGGTTTAAGGTAAATATTGGAAAGTAAAAGTATTTTACTGAATTATACACGCTTTGCCGTACTATTGCTCTGGTTTTTTGAATTATCCATTTAATATACATACTTTTGAGTGTCGCAGATTAATTATGGCTGTATTTTCAAAACTTGAAATCATTGATATAAGGACTATAAAACATAATAAAGATAAATAATTAAATAGTAGGTAGTTGCAAATTTTATTCTAATGAGAGAATCCTGTGAATTTGATCTGAATGGAGTAACAGAATGACCCATGGGCTATAAGGTTGTGCTAATTTAGCAATTAATTGATCTTCAAACTCGATCTCGCTCACTCTCTTTCTGTGTTTGTCGAGTGATAATGGTGTATTTAACAATTGAATTAATTTCGTGAGTCTTCGCACTTGATACTTTTCTTCGTTTCGATTATGCTCGCTGGAGCTCAGGAAAGAGTTGTCATAAGCGGAAAGAAAATACTCGAACACGCTGTGTTAAGAAGGATTGCTCTCCCTTGTCAGAAAAGGTATTTTTCTCCGATGAGATCAGCGTCCCAAGAGAAACTTTCTCCGAGATGAAACGTCAATATGTGTTTCGAACGACTTCGTTGTGTGAATGCAAGGCAGCGTCCTCTTCGTTGTTTCTTCGTCTTTGTCTCCTCTAATCTTTTGCCTCTCGGTTATCGTCGTTATCGTGGCGGGAGGCGCCCGGGGCAAGGACGCAGGGGCACGGACGCCTCTTGGTGCTCGGTTTCCGTGATCCAATTTTTCGATAGATTAAAAATCAAGCCATATCTATCTACATTGCACGAGTGGTTATCTTAAATATTTTCTTCTACGCTAAGGAGATATTTTACCCTTTTTGGAGACTTTATCCTTCACGCTGTGATATAAGGAATCGTTTATCGTGGCGTACGTGCGGTTTTTCGCTAACCGACTCGTGGTTGAGTAGTAGTAGGTAATTTCTGGACTTTGGGATTTACTTATTTTCTGAGCTTTGCTCCTCGTCGTAAGAATATTCCTCGAGTAGCTGAAATTTATAAATTTGCAAGTATTTTGCATTTCGCTTTCTTTCACTAAGATAGTGTCGCCTTTTTCAGTCGCCTGAATTCACAGACATTTCATTCTCCAATCTAGAGAATGATGTGGCCGGGAGCTTATTGTTAGTGCAGCGCCGAGAGATGGTCGAGAGAAGGGGTAGTCATTTTCCCACTAGCCGCCGTTCCAGTCTACTTTCCCACCGACGACGACCCTTCCGGAGATTTATGCCCCCACCTTCATCTCCCCTCTCCTCATCCCTTCCCTTCCCCGACTCCTTCCTTAAGCCGCCAAACATCCCTCTCCGCCCGCGACTCCAGTTTCCCACCGCCTCTCTCACCCCCTACTTCTCTTCAACCTCGGCACGTGCCAGCCTCCATTGCATTCGAGTGGGCTGCGTTGGGGAACTCCTCATCTACCGAGGGAGGGTGGGAAGGGGGCGGAGGGAGGGAAGGGGGCGAAGGGAGGGAAGGGGGCGGAGGGGGGGAAGGGGGCTGAGGGAGGGAAGGGGGCTGAGGGAGGGAAGGGGTGGATGAAGAGGAGGGAGGGGTTCGTTTCTGTTGATCATGCGTTTCGTTTAGTTGTCTCTTGGGCGTGAAATTACTCTCAATCGCTGGGTGATGGGAATTCTGCGAGCGAGTGACAGGAGGCCGCCGGAGGAGAATGCGTGAGTGCTCGGCGGATAAGCACGCGGATGATCGCCTCTCTTCCACCATCCCCTCCCCCACTGCGGGGCGGCACGCGTGCGTTTGGTGCGGGACCCGCGAAGTGTAAGAGGGAAGCGGAAGGGAGAAGTTGAGGCGGGGGCGGCCATTAGGGTGGCTCTTCCAAGGAAATGTCTTGGCGTTCTCGCGGCGGGAGCACGAGGGTGGCGGCAGAAAGGGCACGAGGGTGGGGAGGAGTGCTTCGCATATTGTCTTTCGAAGGAATTTATCACTGAAAGTGCTTCGCATATTGTCTTTCGAAGGAATTTATCACTGAATTGCGTCCCTGTTATGACACGGCCGCTTCCGGGGAAGCTTCCTGTCGTTTACTACTTACAATTAGTTTCACCGATGCTAGAGGGCCACAATACCTATTAGGAATTGGTATCATTTTTGGTTAGTGTCCTGGGTTTGACTCCAGTTGCCCCGGAATATCTCCCATAGGTTAGCATGGGGAAAAGTTATTCCAGTGTGTAGACCAATCTAAGAAGAATAGGGAGCTGAAATTTTGCACAATCATAGGATTTTGCTCACAACCAATCAGAAAAATGTAAAATTTCAAAATTGTTTATTTTTAATGGTTGTTTTTACCCCATTAGTACATTAAAAACTAATAATTTTATCTAGGAAACTAGAAGTCGTAGATTCGAACTTCTCCAAATATTTTGTAGCAAATTCTTTATATAAAAAAATGAAAATCTTGGAAAGCTCAACAATGCGGCCGCTAAAAATTCGCAAATGTTTAAACAAATTTTTAAAGTTTATGTATTTCGGAATGTGCTACGAAGCTGAACTTTTTTAAAGGTATAATTTGAAAAAAAAAAAACAAAATAGGGATTATGGAAATTTTGATATTTTAATTTGTTTGGCTGTTAAAAATTCTTAAAATTAAACAAATAGATAAATGTTTAGGTACTACGGAGCGAGCTAGGGAGCTGAAATTTCAAAGCAATATAGAGCTTTGTGCAAATGCAGAAATAAACATTGGAATATCTTCATTAAGTTCTTATTGCTGCCGTTAAAATATTTTTAATATTTAAAAAATTGCATAATTATTATTACACTTCTGGGTGTGCTATAACTTTAAAATATGGCAGAAATTTGTGGCATGGAAAAAGTATAATATTCTTAAAATTGCAAATTTTAGGGATTGTTTTACTCCAATATCGTTCCGTAAGTAATGAAAGAACCGGTGCAGACGTGAAATGTTTTGAATTAAAAAAATATTTCTAATAGGTAATGATATATATATATTTTTAAATTTAAAGTTTTTTCAAGGTGAGATGAAATTCTTGCAGAATGCAAGCACCTTCTACTAGTATATAATATATATCCTCCGTAAGAATCAGCTATTTATAATAGATATAGGAGGATACTGATGTCCAGCCCAAACTACAATAGCTAAAGAGTTGAAAGTTTCAGCGTTTATAGAGGTCATGGAGAAACCTCCAGATGAAATAAGACCTCTCACCTAAGTAACATGGGTTCGACTCCAGAAAATCCGAATTTTGCGTTTTTCCCCATAAGAAAAGCATTGCGCCATGTTTGTAAATTAATTTCTGACACTTGTCGTTAAGCTGGGGAAATGAAAGTTTGAGTGTTGCTAGAGGATCGCAATATCCATTAGGAATTGGTATCATTTTTGCTTACAGTGCCCTGGGCTCGACTCCAGATGCCCCGAAATATCTCCCATAAGTTAGCATGGGAAAAAGTTATTCCAGTGTGTAGACCAATCTAAGAGGAATAGGGAGCTGAAATTTTGCCAGATTATAGGATTTTGTTCACAACCATCCATTCTGCAGTGATGCCTCTGTTTTCTTATGCCGTGAAGGAATGTCTTAAATCTTACATTCATGGAAACAATTTTTTCTGCGACCTATTTACCACTCATAATGAAGACTTCATAACATGCTTTGTATGGTGTATAGCTTTGTACAAGGCAGAAACATGGACGCTAAGGTAAAATGACATCAAATACTTGGAAAGTTTTGAAATGTGGACTTGGAGGTGAATGCTGAAGATAAAATGGACAGATAGGATGAAAAACGATGAAGTGCTACGAAGAAAAGCGAATTATTATACAGATTATTAGAAAGAGAAAGGCCAACTGGGTTGGACATTACCTGAGGAGAGAGAGAGTATGATTAAAGACGTGTTAGAAGGAAAACTAGATGGAAAAAGGGAAAGAAGTAGGAAAAGGTCTCAGCTGATAGACGATTTGAAAGGGAGAGTTATCAAGATATGAAGAGGGCAGCGGAAAATAGGAGTATATGGGGAACCAGATATAACCACAAATAATCATGGACTTGTCTACGGACAGACTTCCTGTGATGATGATGAATGAAGACTAGATTGCTTCAGTGACCCTGGTGTAATCGTTTTGTCCTGGTCTGGTAGTAGCCCGCAAAATGATCACGGATTGATTGCTTGTTGCTTATCGCCGACAGGGCAGGCTCGAGGTACAGGCGAGCCGGGCGGCTGCCCGGGGCGACAAAGTCTTGGGGACCCTCTCCTCCCCGCCCTCTCCTCCCCGCCCTCTCCTCCCCGCCCTCTCCTCCCCGCCCTCTCCTCCCCGCCCTCTCCTCCCCGCCCTCTCCTCCCCGCCCTCTCCTCCCCGCCCTCTCCTCCCCGCCCTCTCCTCCCCTCCCTCTCCTCCCCAACCTCTCCTCCCCTCCCTCTCCTCCCCGCCCTCCTCCCCGCTCTCTCCCCTACCCCTTCTCCCCTCCCCCTTCTCCCCTCCCCCTTCTCCCCTCCCCTCCCCCTTCTCCCCTCCCCTCCCCCTTCTCCCCTCCCCCTTCTCCCCTCCCCCTTCTCCCCTCCCCCTTCTCCCCTCCCCCTTCTCCCCTCCCCCTTTTCCCCTCCCCTCCCCCGTTCTCCCCTCCCCCGTTCTCCCCTCCTCTCCCCCGTTCTCCCCTCCTCTCCCCATCATTTCCCCTCCCTCAACCTCTATCTCTGCCCCCCCCCCCTCTCGCTTCTCGAATCCTCTCCCCCCAAACTCTTCTCCCCAACTTGTTGCGCCTCTTGGGATGACGCTCCACCAGTAATATCTTTTTCTTCGTTCCGTATTCGGATCCAGAGCGGAAAGTTTTGAGCGAATGTTCTTTTTGTATTCCTCTCCCTGTGCGAAATAGGTCGAAAATAAACCCTAATGTCCCGTCCCTTTCTTCCTTATTCAACCCCTTCCTCGGCCCCTATGCCTTTTTTCTCCTCTTTAAGGGCATTTCATATTTCGTCCTCGACCGGAAATGGGTGGACGTCGCTGTCGATGACACTGGCTATGCATTTAGTGTGCCTGTGAAAGACATAAAGAAGGGGAGTGTGGGCTGGTTTAAGTGGGATGGTCGATGGCGGAGTGAAAAATGTGGGAGATACGTCTTTTGAGTGTGTGTAAAGCATAGTAATGGCGTAAAATTCCATCGAGTCGCGCTGGGAAATTTAATTTATTACCTCTCTGTGCTTATGATTTCCTCCCTTTCTTGTTCCGTTGCTTCGACGGTTAAAACCGCTTGCAGCTTTCAATTCAATGTTCTCCATATTTGGCGATCGCTTCACGTTGCGAAGGTTTTCCAATTATAGTCCGTTTGCTGCGACCGGGTGGATCACGCGGACGAGCGAAGGGCCGCTTTTTTTCAGCAGCAATCCAAATCTCTTTCTTTCGCTTTTTTTGCCCCTTCCCCATTTCCGATTCCCATTTTTTGATTGCACAGGAGATTAATTTGGTGATAATTGGCCGATGGAAGCTGAACGCAGCAGGTGTCCAAGGATGTGTGTTTGTTTCGATCGATGCATGTGGTGATTTTTTTATGCCTTCTCGTCTTTTTCTTGTTATATTATATCGGTTATTAACTGGGTCTGGAAATCTGATGGCAAACCGCTGAAATTATTCAGGGAATCGGAAAGGCTATAAGGATCGTTCTAAATTTGGCTCGAGAAATCTTGATAATTTCTTCTTTCGCGTGCATTCAATCGATTCCAGCCTCGCTCATTTCCTCGGCTTCTTAACGCAGAGACATTCCGCCCCGAAGGAGATCGGGAGGGAAGGGAAGGGGCGGTCTCGTCGGGGCGGAGGAGATCAAAGCGCCGCTTCGCCTGCTTGTTTCTCAAGTGCGTTCATTCTGCGCCAATAGGTCAACTTCTCCCCTTTCGCCGAAGAGATGCCGCCGTATTCGCGCCGCAAATATCTCCCCCTCTGAGCGCGCATTCCTCGTTGGCTAGAGATCGCTGCGATTCGTTCGCTGGAATACGCGGTTGGGTATGGGGGACGTAATCGGCTCCGAAGTAACATTATCTCGCGCACGTATTTATGAGTCGCGCTTTAGTAATGGCAAACATTTATTCCTGCTTTTTCGAATATCCGATGGAATGTTTTCCAGCACCCATTCGTTCCTCGCGAAACGCACGTATTATTTTAAGGATAGCGAGGAGGGGTTCGTAATTATTATTAAAATATTTTCTCGGCGTGCGAAACATGGGGTGCGTGGAGATCTTTTCGGCTTTTTCTGGTGACTTACCCTATGGTAGCAATAGCACCCTCATTTCACTAAACTTTTTGAATTTGCCTTGCATTGTAAGACAGCGAAGGCTTCCCCGCTTTACCCTCGAAAATTTTCCCTATCTGCCTCCCCACCCGCCCCCTCCTACCCTCTGTGCATTTGCCCGTCTTTCGTAAGAGAACGCGGCGGCGGACCGCGAGACGCACGCTCTGGGCGTTGCCTCCGAAATCGGGCCGCGTCCCGATTGCCGGCGTCGATATGTTGGAGCGACGTCTGGGGATCGGTTGGTGGCGTGGGTGAGCGATGGGACCGCGGGGTGGCCCTCCTGCAGCGAGAAGAGCGTCCGCTGGGAGCGCGAGGCCCATTTCGGTTCTCTCGACCTTCTCATATGGACCAGAGGGCTCTTACTCGAAATGCGTGGAGGCCAAATAGATAATTTCCAAGTATATGTATTGCGGGCTGAACGTCGGGATAGTGAGCATTAGGAGTCTCTTTGAAACTATTACCCAAGCCAAAATTGGGTATATTTCGCTTAAAAAACCAACTCATTACAATACCCAATGAGGGACTGTCAAATATTGGGAATTACCGAAAATTTTATGACGTTGTATTGTATAGCTATTGTTATAGGCAAATATAAAGTTTTTTCGTTAAAGTTTTAACAGATATTTATAAAAAAGCTATTTAAAACGGACGAGTTAATGCCGAACCCGATCACATCCGATTGGTAGCCGAAGTTTGCCGAGTGTTTAGTGACGTCAGTGCATGCCACAAGCATGTTAGCCGATGCTAGCCGTGCTAGAAGCCATTGTGCCGATATAGAAGTAGAAACTTGAAATACATAATTCTGTTGTTTTCCTCTATACGTCGTCTTAGAAGAAATATTGGTGGAAGTATTGCACCTTCCTGCATTTATTTCGCTTTGTGTTTTGCAAAATGGCAACTGAAGGGTTTTGTGTAGCCAGATCTGATAATTTGCCCAACGTTGATTCGTACATGCTTTTGCGGTACATTGGAAGTCGTATGGAGCAATATTCAGATGTTAAAATGCGTGGAGTGAAGGCGGACAGGTTTGTATTACATTTAATTGATAAAACAAGTTCGATGTAGCGCTTTTATTTTCAGTTATTGTAGTAGGACTATTATTTCGACTGAAACGCAGAAGAAATGTAAAAGATAGATTGACTTCTTAAAACAGCTTTCCCATATTAAATGAATAAAACAACTCTAGTTTTAACTCATATTATAGAATATTTATTTATGTATTGTTTCCCATGCTGTCCTAGTATCTAGTAAGTAAAATATAGTTAGATAAGTATACAAAATGTAATGGACGAGGCCGATACTAAGTGGAATTCCACAATAAAACAACATGAACAATGCTAGATAGTATTTTTTATTTATATTAAACTTTTGCTAATTTCCAAAAAATATATGAAGTAAAACAGGTCAAATATTGACAAATATACAAAATTAATGTGAATAAACTTAGTTTCCGTGTGTCTTGTCAATAGGAAACGTGGTTAAGTTTGTTGTTTTAAGTGTCTATCTGCCTTAGTTATTACCTATATTTGCGAAAAGAAAAACTGTAGAAGTGTTTGTCATAACTGTATGTCTCTTTTGTATATGTCGCGAATTTCATCGTTGCTTTTATGGATTTTTTCTCCCTTTGAGGTCGATGAGGAAAGACTATGTTAGTAATGCTGTTGGATTTGTTAAACTGAAACGAGAAGGAAAAATTTGTATTGTTAAAGGCAAGATTTGCCCTGAACACAGAATAAGATAAAGAGGTTATGAAGTGAGTGTAGTTGTAGATGAAGAAGATTTAGTCACGTCTGTGGAGTGTCATGACTGCCCTCATTAAGCAAAATATGGTCCTTCAAATTATCATGCTGTCGTGGATATTATGGGAACAAATTTATTAAAATATTTAAATTACAAAACTAACTTAATATGTTACATTTGTAAAAGTATTTGCTTAAAAACTTGGTACTTAAATATATGTACTGCAACAGTAATTATTTGCTTAATAAACCCTTAGCCCAACGATTTCCGTAAGTTTGATCTTACGTGTTTAGAATAGATATATTACATTATGGAGGTTTTGTTAAAATATATATGCTAATCTGTGAAACATAAAAATATAATTTACTCTTTCAACATCGTTCTCTAGAAATATATGCATCATGTCAATGTAATGCCGACATAAGTCATAAACTAAAATACGAAGCAATAAAATTACATACATACATATAACTAGTACTTAAATTAAAATGATCTTCGCAGACAAATGCAGTTGTATGTTTCGATATATCAGATGCGTATCTCCTCATGCCTTTCAACCACAATATTCTCCGCTTCTTATTTCTTCCCAAGGAGCTCGGTAGCGTGAAGAACAATTTTCTTGGGGTTTTAATCGTTGTATTTAAGCACTGAGGTACCAGACAATACTTATAACCCTTCTTAAGTTCCATATTCTCCATTTTAGCTACGATATCAGGAAAAGCAACAGGACGAAGTATCAAAACCGCGTGCTTTCAGTACGGTCGTACGTTTAAACGAGTGGCATGCGATGACGTCACATTCCTCTTCCTACTCTCTCTCCAACCAGGATGCCGTTTTCGCGGGATATTTAAAAGTTATTTTAAATATTTTTTTGCATAATGAAGACGATTTAACAAAAAAATGTTCACAGGGAGTAATTAAGTCAATTACAAAGAATTAAAAAAAAAACAATTAAATATTTTGACAGTCCCCCATTATAAAACATTTTTATATGCTTTCGTATCACCTGGTTAGTCCACGTCCACGCCGTGTCTTTCACTTAGTATAGAATCGAAGCAATAATAGGACCGCAAAACCCACTCAACTCTTCACGAGAGTTTCTTTCATCCTTTCTCTCCCTCTTGGTCTTCCAGAATACTTTTTGTCAGTTTCTTGAGGTAAGTTCATATGACGAGTATAGAGACCATTTTCTTGCAATGTCTTTATTTTTTTTCGCTCTATTCGTTCCGCTCAAGGGACGTTCGATAGTAATTTTGCTTTCTTCCGTCATTTTGACATTCTACGTGGAAGGTTTTCCTTCGAGTTTTTCCATCTCGTGTTTATTTTCTTCGATTTCGGAATCCCAAGAATCCCTTAAATTTTGACGGGAACCCTCGTTATCACCAGTTTATGGAAAAGTTAAGCGTCGTGGAATTTTCTAATGGGTATATTTGAATCAATTTGCTCCGTGGCGTGTTAAAAATCGTAAAGGAACGTTTATATGGATTGAGGCTCTCCCTAATTTAGTTCTTTTGTTTTTAAATAATTTTTATTATACTCTGTGATTATTTTAATAAAATTGTGCGTAAATGTGTATTTAATGAATAAATTTGTTAAAAGGCGATCTTCGTTGAATGTATCTGATTGGATTGTTTTACACACTATGTCCTAAGAGTCTGTATATAGCCTATATCACGGATTCCTAAGAGCTGTGGGTGATGAATTTCTAATAAAACGCTTTCGTCTCGCCCCTTTCTGCGCCGTCCATTCCTCATCCCTTCTCCATTCTCTTTGAGATCGGGATTGGCGTGGTGCTGCGCGCACCCCTCCCTCCATCCCAACATCTCCCTCTCTCTTTCTCTCCTCTTGTACTTGTTTTCCTCGGAACATTTTCGCCTCCTCTCGTTACTTTTTGCGGAAATTTATGCGAAGTGTTGGACCGATAGAGAAGATGTTGCTTGTGCAGACTGGAAGATGGATGAAGAGAGAGGGAGATACACAACTGCTTGTGAGGTGTAAGCGGGAACAAGGATGCGACCTTGGAGGGACTTAGCCAAGCAAAATCCTGAAACCAGTTGCCAAGTTACTGCCCCCGCCCTCGCCCCACGGCGCCCGCATCTCCTGCTCTCCGAATCCCCTCTCAATTCCCTTCGCTTTCCTCCCCTGAAGCGCCTTGCTAGTTCATCAAATTCCGAGTTTTATTTATAAATAAGCATCTCCTCCTCGGTTTGTACGTTCACTCGGCGTAAATCTCTTATAGTTTAAATAATGTGACCCTGACGCGGGAAGCGAGTAAATGATTCTTCTTTATTGTGGAAATATCAGAGGAATGCGGCGGGTGATGTTTATTTTGTTTGCACGGATTCTATTTGCCGAACGAAACAGGAATCATGCGATTTTGAAACATCACACATTGATCAATTTTAACGTTTAGAATTAGGAATAAATGTTGACCTGGGCGGGGCTGTCAATTTTACGAATTTGCAATTGTGATCGGTTTTCTTTTGAAGAAATATATTTTGTTACTGTTACATAAAGAATGCCTTCCCATTTCTTTTTTAAATACCTAATTTTTTATTTCCAGAACTGGATGTGACATATCACGAAGCTGCGGAAATAAATAAAAAACGGAAATTCATTGCAATTTGCATTGTATTTTAAATTCCCTATGAATCGTGCGAATGTAAGATTTGAATCGAACAACGCCTAAAAGAATTGAAAGTAATTTTTCTACCGCCCTCTTTCAATTACGCGCCGAATCGTCACAGAATTTCGTTTTGAACACGAAAACTTGGCGTTTTTTTCCGGATTTAAATCTTTCGTCGTCAAGGGAAATCACATTGTTGCTGATTTCGGAATATAGTATACCGCTCAAAGGTTCGCCTCCTTTCAACCTACCTGCGCTATCAGTCTCCTTACTGCCCAATTTTCGAACTATTACTATCTCGTAATTAAATCGACCTTGTTATTGTCGATATAAACAAATTGTTAAAGAGAACATTGCGCTAAGAAGTTGATCGTTAAAATTTCGATCTCAGGTTGGAGAGATACTGTGTTAACTGTTGTAATTAAAAAGATAATGCTAGGATAACCCAGACAAATTTTCATTTTCATCCTCCATCCTGAAAAAATGGCGGCTTTTTAAAATATTTAAAAATTTATATTTCGTAAACGGTAGGTCGGAGAGAAAATACTTTAGAGACAAAAATATGCGTCTTGATAAAAGCGATCCCGAAATATTATTTTCAGATTGGCGAGGCGTGTAGCGCTGAAATCCCTGGAGCGAGCGGAGGGCGGGGTTGACGCGCGTAGTTTCTTCCTAAATTTTTAGCTTATATGGATCTAGCACGTTATAACGATTCTCAGATAATAATAATAACTAAAAGATTATTGCAGCAACCCCTCTTTAGTACTACGGACACCTTAAAATATCTCATCGGCGTAGTTGGTAGATTCATAACATCAGGGGCGGACTTTTTTTTAGTAGAGGGTGCGAGGCCCCTAGGCGATTGGAGTTTGCGAGGCCCACGACTTACGATTTATGAATTTATGAGTTTTTGTTTTAATGAAGAAAACATGCAAACAAATTTTGAATTATCATTATATATAGACGTTTCTTACAGAGGAGGATATAACATATGATAGGAGGATACTAATGTTTAGGCACTTCCAGATTAGCTGGAGATTCGAAATTTTTTTTCTTAGGTAGGATTTTGTACAAAACCGACTAGAAAAAAAAAACGAAAATCCGCTAAAAATTCGCAATTTTTTAAACAAATTTTCAAGGTTTACGTATTTCCGAATGAGCTACGGAGCTGAAATCTTTTTTAGAGGTAGGATTTGTAAAAAAACGAAATAGGGACTATACAAATTTTGATATTTTAATTTGTTTGGTAGTTAAAACATCTCAAATTTTAAACAAATAGGTAAATGTTTAGACATTATGCGGCAAGTTAGGGAGCTGAAATTTTTAAATTATTTAGAGTTTAGTCTATATAGACGAATAAACATTTCAGTGTATCCATAAAATCGTTATTACGGCCGTTAAAAATTATTTAAATTTAAACAATTAGATAAATGTTATTTCACTTCTAAATGTGCTACAAATTTAACATTTGGCGAAAATATGTGGAATTATTAACCCAATGTGGGAAAAGTATAATATTACTAAAATTTCAAAAATTAGTGTTTGTTTCTACTAGTTTATATATATACTTACAGCTTTTGATGTCGATCGTGGACCAGTCTTCAAATATATTAGCGGCAGTTGGTTCACTGTAGTAACAACATGGGTCGTGGTTCTTAATTCTACAACTAGCAATTTCACATCGAATCCGTCTAAAAATCTTCACTTGTTTTACAACAGCAGTTTTTCTACTCTTATGTGTTGGGAGATGCTTTTAACCGTTGCTTAATACTACGTAGATGGTTCAGTGGTAGAATATCCGCCCGGAAAGTGGAAGACACGGGTTCGATACCCGGTCATAGCAGACCTTTTTCGCGTTTCAAAAATATTCCCTACATAGAATCAGTTTTTTCACTGCACTCCTTGAAAAATTTCTTCAGAGACCCTTTACACTTTCGTTTTGATTCTTTCAAAAGAGAACGCTTTTTCCTTTTAAATGCCCTTGATTCTAACTTTCTATCTTTATTCCGATCCTTCCCTAATATTTTAATACTTAAATGGGGTTAATTATTCTTCTTAATGTAATAACGCTAAACTAAATATTTTAGTCAGATTAAAATAAAGATGTTAATTATGATAATGATTAACGAATACTAAAAACGCCCTGCGATAACACCACTTAGCCATTGGCGATTCACGGGAACTACGAACCAACTAAGAGGACCAGCGAAGTCCGACTGATCGAGTCCTCGAACACGCCCGTTCTCTTTTACAACGAACGTCTTCATCATCTAAAATACATGACTAGTTATTTGTGCTGGGAATTTCCAAACTTTGTAAACGTTTGTTTCACTTCTGATATTAATCTGCTGACTTATTAACTCAATGCCGTCCGCTGTATAATGTACGATACATCTGGTGAGAACTTCACATCCCGCCGTCCGATGTACAAGTCCATAAAAGAGCTGTGGAATTAAATTTCTGTTTTGATTTTGGATTTCCAAGTGAGAGATGGGGCTAGTTGTGGTCAATTTCTTTTCATCGTTCGACTTGATCTCTAACACATCCGCAAAACCTTTTAACCTTGACACAAGAAGCTTTCAATTTCTCTTGACTCTCTTCTCGTCGGCATTCCGTGCGTGACTGCACACGCTCAATGTTTCTTTCTTCCTCTATCGCTATAGACGAGGGTTTCCAATTCTGAGGGAAAATGCGTAGTCGTGGCTCTTTCTTACATTATCTGTCAACAGAGTGCCCTAGAATGATGTCATCCGGTTTGGTCCTCTATTGAAGTTCTCGGAATAAGAATTATTTTCCTCTTCTTCCGCCTTCACTTTCAAGGTATGGAGGCTCTTAATATTTTTAATACTGCTCTTGCGAAAGTTAAATACGATGTTTTTTCAAGCCGTGTAAGGAAAATGTGGTGGAATTCTTGTCTCCTTTTCGATTTTGAAATAGGGTTAAATAATTTAAAAGTGTTTTGGTGTATTTTCTGCTAAACGACGGAAAATTTGAGTTACTGACAGATTAACGTCATTTACAATTAATTGATTTATATGAGCAGTATAATTTTCAGTTAGTTTACCATTAAGGTGATGCCGATAATTCTCCTTTAAATGAAAAATTTTGCCAAGTTTCTAAAAGCATTGCTTTAATTGACAAATTGTTCTCTTTGACCGAAATCAATCCATGTCTCCGATTCTGAGGCTCGCCGTCCGATGTGTCCTCTTTGGATCGCCAAGGGTCTCCTCACTGGAAACGTGGCGGGAAGGGACAAAGGAGGAATCGCTTTGATAGCCCACGTAATATAGGGTCCGATTCGACTCGGCAGCTACTGTTACTAGTGATTGCCGATAGAGCTCTATCGATGTGTGCTCTCTCTTCCAGGCTCCATCGCATGATTAGTGTTTCGAGGGTCAGTATTGACCCCTACCGTCTCAGTTGAATTTCCTTTTTTTTTACGTTTTCGTCTGCCTATATTCTCGGCAAACACGGGCTTTCCCCCCCCAAGTATTACAGATTCCTAATGAGTTGGAAGACGATTATTTATCGGATAGTGATGAAGAACTAGTCTGGTGAAAGAGAGCAGGACGATGCTGACGATGAGTGAACACGGAATATGAAGAGTTCGTTGTAGCTTGACAGTTCAAGTGAAGATGATGTAAGTGAAGAAGATAGTAATGGCGATTCTAGCAGTAATTATTACAATGTACTTTTCTGATTTACGTACTTAAATCAATCTCTGTCGAATACTCTGCATAAACAATGTAAAATTATTTCAGTGTAATGCAGCGTGTTAACACAAAACAATATACCTTATTAAAGAAATTGGTTTACGCAGTGAAAATTTGAGCGAAAGGCTTGGAACAAAGAAAAAATTTAAGCAACAATCCAGGCCGTGAAAAAGGCATCTAAAAACACTTTTATTTGAAGTTTATTCGTTTTAGTTTTTATTTTTAAAATGGCAATACAGCATGATTATTTTTCTTTAATTCATAACCTACTCTGTCATGATAAAATTTTCAGTTAAACGTGCTTCCATCATAACCTGATTGAATGGATATCCCGGTCCTACGTTAAAACGAGATTACACGGTATTTTGGATTGCCACAAATGAACGCCTTCATCAGTGAAATATAACATTGGAGGGCTATAGAGAGCGAGGAGAAATGCGGAGGGAGGAGTCGAGGGATTTCTGTGGTCCCGGTTCCGCGGAAACTTTTTAGATCGAAGCGTAGTGGACGCCGGCAGCTGCCATTTCTCCGCCTCGCGCCGCATTTCCGAGAATTCTTCCTTCTCCGCCGTCGCCTCGAGGGTTACGGGGGCGGAAGAGGAGACTGGGAGATGATGGAGGGGTAGGAATATCCGAAACCAGTGGCCGGGCGGCGTTTTTGGAGAGAGGCCGAGAGGGAGGAAGGAAGGAGAGAGGGTGGAGGCGCGCGGGCGATGGGAGAGAGCGAGACTCCCGGGAGGAGGAAGGGTAGCGTCTCTTTCGTCCTCGGCTTGCTCTTTCCAGAGGGAGAATGCCTCTCTCCTGCATGTTGTGTTGTCTTTGTAGGTAGAGAAGACGTTCTCTCTTCCTCCCCTTCGCCCCCTCCCCTTCGCCCCCTCCCCTTCGCCCCCTCCCCTTCGCCCCCTCCCCTTCGCCCCCTCCCCTTCGCCCCCTCCCCTTCGCCCCCTCCCCTTCTACCCCCCTCCCCTTCTACCCCCTCCCCTTCGACCCCCTCCCCTTCGACCCCCTCCCCTTCGACCCCCCTCCCCTTCGACCCCCCCTCCCCTTCGACCCCCCCTCCCCTTCGACCCCCCTCCCCTTCGACCCCCCTCCCCTTCGACCCCCCTCCCCTTCGACCCCCTCCCCTTCGACCCCCTCCCCTTCGACCCCCTCCCCTTCGACCCCCCTCCCCTTCGACCCCCCTCCTCCTTCGACCCCCCTCCTCCTTCGACCCCCCTCCTCCTTCGACCCCCCTCCTCCTTCGACCCCCCTCCTCCTTCGACCCCCCTCCTCCTTCGACCCCCCTCCTCCTTCGACCCCCCTCCTCCTTCGACCCCCCTCCTCCTTCGACCCCCCTCCTCCTTCGACCCCCCTCCTCCTTCGACCCCCCTCGCCCTTCGACCCCCCTCCCCCTTCGACCCCCCTCCCCCTTCGACCCCCCTCCCCCTTAGACCCCCCTCCCCCTTCGACCCCCTCCCCCTTCGACCCCCCTCCCGACTACCAATTGCGTTCTTCCAATCGCTCTCTGCTTCGAGTGCGCCTTTTGTGTGTACTCCATTAGAGAGAATGCAGCGGCGACGGTGGTCTTCGCCGACCTTCCTTTTCCCTCCACGGCTACTCAACTCCTCCTCTCCCTCACCTCTGCCGTGTGTGTGTGCACACCTAAGTGCGGGTGCTTTTAGCTGCCGCGCATTGCCTCCTCCCCTTCCTTTCCGAAAGCCTCTTTAAATCAGCAAGCACCACGCGCACGCAGTGGTCGTTCGAGTGGAGTGAATGGTGGGGGGAAGGGAAGAGTGAGGAACGGCTCATTGAATATGGATGAGGGATAAGTTATCCTCTGAGGAATGCGTCGAGAAAGGTTGATTTCGGCGTCTTATGGAAAATTCTGCGCTTCTCTAAGGTCGATGTGTTTTTTTTGCCGTACTGTTTCTCGGGTATTTGGTGTCTTTCGGCTGATATTGGTACTCGACCTTTAAAATGTTACGCGTATTTTTTGCGTATAAATTCTTTCTAATTGCGGTTTTTCCACATTTTTTCAATTCAGCGCTGATCGAAAGCTTTCTTGCTTTGAATTTCAGCATCTTTCATTGAATGTATCGCGTTAATGTATAAAATGGCACATTCGTTTGAACATAACGCGACTTCATTTTTAGTAGTGTAAAGCTTACGTACCACTGAGTTTGTGATATGTTTGTTTGGAACTCTTTGGAAATGCATGCAGTTGAAGAACATCAAAGGCCGCTAAGTACACGTATTATTGTTATTTTTGGATATGAGGCTGATTATATCATAAGGATTTGTCGTCATTCCTGATGGGTATTCTTTCTTGTAAGAAAAATTTTCTTTAAGGCCTTCACATTCTTTCGAATAATTATCACTTAGTTTCTTTGTCTAGAAAGTTTTAACTCTTTCTTGCGTAATTTTTACTGTTTACGTTTTATTTATTAAATTCGAACTATTAAAAACGTGTTAATTGGGTTATTTTCACATGAAAACCCTGAAAATTAATCGTCGGGCTCTAACAAATAGTTGTATTTTGGATACTTTTTACTCGGTAACATTTGAATCTACGATTCTCCATCTGTATTTGTTGTTTTCGTTAAGTATGGCATTTTCTTTCGCGATATCTTTTAACCGCTCTTAAGCTTTGAAATTACGCTATTTTCCTTCGAGAAGTGATATACATTCATGGAGTCCCCGAAAGCGGTACATGGAATTCATATGGCGACTATTCATCAAAAGTGGAGAGAACGCGTAGAAATCCAAGCAGCCCCTCTCTCCATGAATAACCCTCCCGGGAGAGCGTAAACACTCAGGAAGAGAGAGAGAGAGAGGATGGCGCGTGCAACGGGGAGGAAGGGGGGAGGGAAGATGGGGGGAAGAGAGGTGTAGAGAGTGTGGGGATCGTCCAGCGCTGCAGATCTCCCCGCGCTCTCTGTAATTAATCGTCCGCCGCATCGCGCTCCTCCTTACCGCCGCGGTAGCTTAGAGCCCGCACCTCCGCCCTTCGCTGCGATCTCCAATGTCGCGGTCTCATATGCCCCAACTCTATGCGGTTCAATTATCTAATAGCGATAAAGACCTCGCCACGGACAATCACGAAAACTCGATCTCATCTGGTCGATCGCGACCTCCGTCCGGTTCGCTCCTCATTCCGCCATCCCTCCTCATTCCGCCATCCCTCCTCATTCCGCCATCCCTCCTCATTCCGCCATCCCTCCTCATTCCGCCATCCCTCCTCATTCCGCCATCCCTCCCTCTCCCCTCCCTTCCCTCTCTCCCCTCCCCTCCACTCCCTCCTCCTCCCCTTCCCTCCCTTCCCTCTCCCTTCCCTCTCCCTTCCCTCTCCCTTCCCTCTCCCTTCCCTCTCCCTTCCCTCTCCCTTCCCTCTCCCCTCCCTCTCCCCTCCCTCCCCCCTCCCCTCCCCTCTCCCCTCCCTCCCCTCTCCCTCCCCTCTCCCCTCCCTCCCCTCTCCCCCTCCCTCCCGCTCCCCCCCTCCCTCCCGCTCCCCCCTCCCTCCCCCTCTCCCCTCCCTCCCCCTCTCCCCTCCCTCCCCCTCTCCCCTCCCTCCCCCTCTCCCCTCCCTCCCCCTCTCCCCTCCCTCCCCTCATCACTCCCTTCCCTCCCTCCGCCCTCCCCTCCGCCCTCCCCTCCTCCCTCCTCTCCCTCCGCCCTCCCCTCCTCCCTCCGCCCTCCCCTCCTCCCTCCGCCCTCCCCTCCTCCCTCCGCCCTCCCCTCCTCCCTCCGCCCTCCCCTCCTCCCTCCTCTCCCTCCGCCCTCCTCTCCCTCCGCCCTCCTCTCCCTCCGCCCTCCTCTCCCTCCGCCCTCCTCTCCCTCCGCCCTCCTCTCCCTCCGCCCTCCTCTCCTCCGCCCTCCTCCCCCTCCGCCCCCCTCCCTCCCTACCCCCACGCACGCCTCCTCCCCTCTCCATCACTCTCTTCATTCACACAAAAAGCCTGGCGACCGAAGAGAAAGTTCCACACCCTCTCTCCATCTGCTCCTCCGCCTCCTGCTTCAGGACATCTCCAGCCTGCCTCCGCCCCTCTCTCCCATCGCCGCTCCTCTCTCTCCAGACCCAGCCTCGCACCTTTTCCTCCCCTTCGTTTCCCCTTCCTCCGCACCGACACCATTCACTATCTCCTTCGAACTGCTCCCCTTCTCTCTCTTTTCCCGATGAAGTAGAATGAACGTTTGAGGGTGGGGCGTCCGTGTCGGGAGAAAATCCGTGCTGAGTGGGAGTCGAGACGAGTTGTATTGAGAGCGGAGAAGATCGACCCACTGAAAGTCTCCATTTATCCTTTTTCTTCCCTCTATCCCTTCAGCCGTTTCATTCCCTTTTTCTTCTGCGCTGCTTCCCATTTTCCCCACCCCTTTTTATTCGGTTCTGTTTATCTATGGAAAGGACACAATGGGAGCGGATGAATGGAAAGGTCTCCCCCTCCCTAAACTCGCCGAAGTTTTTTGGACTTATAGTTTGGGTAGGAGTGCAGCTAGGTAGTCCACGGTCGGAGGTGTATTTGGTACGCCGAAGATGATGGATTTGGAGTTGTTTCGCGTGTTATTCCGTCTTTCCTTTATTACATATACATTGAACAGAAAGGTCTTGCCGGCCTATATATACGTTTGTGAATTTTCTTACCTCTTGTGGAATATTGAGACAACTGAAAACTAGTTGTTGCATTTATAATGTCGTTTTCCAAAGTATGGTTTATTTCAACTATACTTGATACTTTTTCATTTTCCGTGTTAGGAAGGGAACTACCGTTCCAAATTTAATTATTTATGTGAGTTGTATATGTATAGTTTTTCTAGACTATAGTGGACTAGTGCGTAGGAAGATCGTTGTCATTAGAGTAGAGAAGAGAGAGAGAGAGAGATGAAGACAGAAAGAAAGAAAGAGTGGGCTGGAAGAGCTGGCAGCCGCCTTCTTTTCGCCGGTCATCGACCGCTGCCTCCTCCTCCGGTGGCAGTGCGCACTGGTGGTGTCTCGGACCCCGTGGCGCCGAGATTTGGTGGGTGGGGCGCTCTCCCTATGGCGAGCTAACTCCTTCGCCCATCGCATGCCTCTAGACGCGCAAAGAGGTGGCGAGTGGAGAGAGAGAAGACGGTCGAAATGCGTCGCTTTTGCTTCCATTCCATGTGTCGGCGCGAAGGTAGATGAGAAGAGACTACTGATATGAGGCATTTTGGTGGCCACATCTTTCTGTAAAAACTTCCCCCTACGCGTTTTTCTATCCTCCTATCCTCTCTCCTCCTCCCTCCCACGCAGTGACACAGACCGCCTTCTCTCAGGAGAGGGAATAGAAGTCTTCCCCTACTCTTTCCTTCTCTCTCTCTCTCTCTCAACCCTTTCCTCATCGCGTATTGGAAAAAATAGCCCTCGAGCAGTGTTGCCAACGCTTGGTATATGTGTTACGATGGGCCGAGACTACCCGTGTTATGGCTTCGGTGGAGGGAGAGGAAGGAGAGAGGAAGAGTGGGACTCGTGTGTCCTTTCCTCTCTCTCTTTCTTACTCTGGTCCAAAACGGTGTCACGTGATGGAGGTTTCCATTGATGCGCTCGAAAGAGCGGGGGAGTGTTTTTGGTTGTAGCGGAAGAGAGAGAGAGAGAGCTTGGTTGTGGAAGTTTTGAAATAGAGTAAATTTTTAATTCTTTTTCCTCCCGGATAACGAACGTTTTAACGTTGGAAGAGACATGGAGACGTAGCGTGGAAGGGTTGTGGTTGGATGGTTTTTTAATGTGGTCAAATAACCGAGCCTAGTGTTGATTTTTGCACATTCTCTCGGCATTGCTTATTTATATTTTTTTAATGCATTCTCCAGCGGAGAAACAATGTTTACTTGGTGCAATTTTCGTCATTTTCGCGCGATAATGTCCAGTAGTGTTTTGAACGGGGGAGGTCGAAATTCTAGTCGCGTACCGATATTCGGGAAGGAATTTCTCGTATTTGAAGAGAATTTTGTAATTGTTATGCCGTTACTCTAAATGTAAATTTATGGGAGCAGTAGCGCCGTTCCAAAAGGGATACACCTAAGTGAAATTGGATGTGCGTCGCGGGGGAGGCAACATCCTTCCTACTCTCTTCCCTCCCTCTCTCTGTCTTCCTTCCTCCCTCTCTCTCTCTTCCTTCCTCCCTCTCTCTCTCTTTCCTTCCTCCCTCTCTCTCTCTTCCTTCCTTCCTCCCTCTCTCTCTCTCTCTCTCCTCCCTCTCTCTTCTCTCTCTCTCTCGTCTCTCTATCCTCTCTCTCTCTCTCTCCCTCTCTCTCTCTCTCTCCCTCTCTCTCTCTTCTCTCTCCCTCACTCTCTCCCTCTCATCTCTCTCTCTCTCATCCCTCTCTCACTCAATCTATCTCTCTCTCTCCACCCCCTCTCTCTCTCTCTCTCCTCTCTCTCTTTCTTCCTCCCTCCCTCCTCTCTCTCTCTTCTCTTCCTTCCTTCCTTCTTTCCTCCCTCCCTCCCTCCTCTCTCTCTCTCCTTCCTCCCTCCCTCCCTCCCTCCCTCTCTCCCTCCCTCTCCCCCCCCTCTCTCTCCCTTCCTTCCTCCCTCTCTCTCCCTTCCTTCCTCCTCTCCTCTCTCCTCTCTCTCCCTCCCTCTCTCTCTTCTCCCTCCCTCTCTTCCCTCCCTCTCTCTCTCTCTCCCTCCCTCTCTCTCTCTCTCCCTCCCTCTCTCTCTCTCTCTTCCCTCCCTCTCTCTCCCTCCCTCTCCCTCCCTCTCTCTCTCCCTCACCTCTCCCTCCCTCCCTCTCCCTCCCTCTCTCTCCCTCCCTCTCTCTCCCTCCCTCTCCCTCCCTCCCTCTCCCTCCCTCCCTCCCTCCCTCTCCCTCCCTCTCCCTCCCCTCCCTCCCTCTCCCTCCCTCCCTCTCCCTCCCTCCCTCTCCCCTCCCTCCCTCCCTCTCCCTCCCTCTCCTCCCTCCCTCTCCTCCCTCCCCTCTCCCTCCCTCCCTCTCTCTCTCCCTCCCATCCCTCTCTCTCATCCCCTCCCTCCCCTCTCTCTATCCGTCCCCTCCCTCCCCTCCCTCCTCTCTCTCTCCCTCCCTCTCTCCCTCCCTCTCTCTCTCCCTCCCTCATCCCTCCCTCCCTCTCCCTCCCTCCCTCTCCCTCCCTCCCTCTCCCTCCCTCTCCCTCCCTCTCTCCTCTCCCTCCCTCCCTCTCCCTCCCTCTCCCTCCCTCCCTCATCCTCCCTCCCTCTCCCTCCCTCCCTCTCCCTCCCTCCCTCATCCCTCCCTCCCTCTCCCTCCCTCCCTCTCCTCCCTCTCCCTCCCTCCCTCTCCCTCCCTCTCCCTCCCTCTCCCTCCCTCCCTCTCCCTCCCTCCCTCTCCCTCCCTCCCTCTCCCTCCCCTCCTCTCTCTTCTCCCTCCCTCTCTCTCTCCCTCCCTCTCTCTCTCTCCCCTCCCTCTCTCTCTCCCTCCCTCCCTCCCCTCTCTCTCCCTCCCTCCCTCTCTCGTCCCTCCCTCTCTCTCTCCCTCTCTCTCTCCCTCTCTCTCTCTCCCTCCCTCCCTCTCTCTTCTCCCTCCCTCTCTCCCTCCCTCCTCTCCCTCCTCTCTCTCCCTCCCTCTCTCTCTCCCTCCCTCCCTCTCTCTCCCTCCCTCCCTCTCTCTCCCTCCCTCTCTCTTCCTCCCTCTCTCTTCCTCCCTCTCTCTTCTCTCCCGTCTCTCTTCCTCCCTCTCTCTTCCTCCCTCTCTCTTCCTCCCTCTCTCTCCCTCCCTCCCTCCCTCCCTCTCTCTCCTCTCTCCCTCCTCTCCCGTCCCTCTCTCTCTCCCCTCCCTCTCCCTCCCTCCCTCTCCCTCCCTCTCCCTCCCTCCCTCTCCCTCCCTCTCCCTCCCTCTCCCTCCCTCTCCCTCTCCCTCCCTCCCTCTCCCTCTCCCCTCCTCCCTCCCTCCCTCTCCCCTCCCTCCCTCTCCCTCCTCACCTTCCCTCCTCTCCCTCTCCCTCCCTCCCTCTCCCTCCCTCTCCCCTCCCTCCCTCTCCCTCCCTCTCCCTCCCTCTCCTCTCCCTCCTCCCTCTCCCTCCCTCCCTCTCCCTCCCTCCCTCTCCCTCCACCCTCTCTCTCTCCCTCCCTCTCTCTCTCCCTCCCTCTCTTCCTCTCTTCTCTCCCATCCTCCTCTCTCTCTCCCCTCCCCTTCCCTCCCTCTCTCGTCACTCTCCCTCCCTCCTCCTCTCTCTCCTCCCTCTCTCTCTCCCTCTCTCTCTCCCTCTCTCTCTCCCTCCCTCCCTCTCTCTCTCCCTCCCTCTCCCTCTCTCTCCCTCCCTCTCTCTCCCTCCCTCTCTCTTCCCTCCCTCCCTCTCTCTCCCTCCCTCCCTCTCTCTCCCTCCCTCTCTCTTCCTCCCTCTCTCTTCCTCCCTCTCTCTTCCTCCTCCCTCTCTCTTCCTCCCTCTCTCTTCCTCCCTCTCTCTTCCTCCCTCTCTCTTCCTCCCTCCCTCTCCTCTCTCTCTTCCTCCCTCTCTCTCTCTTCCTCTCCCCCCTCTCTCTCTCTCTCCTTCCTCCCCCCCCCCTCTCTCTCTCTTCCTCCCCCCCCCCTCTCTCTCTCTCTCTCTCTTCTCCCTCCCTCTCTCTCTTCCTCCCTCTCTCTCTCTCTCTTCTTCCCTCTCCCCTCCCTCTCTACCCCTCCTCCGCCTCTCCCCCCTCCTACTCTTTTCCTCATTCCCTCCGGCCTTCTCTTTTCATCCCCGCGATTCGAAATGCCTATCGACGGACCGGGACCTTGAGATGGTTTTTTTCCCACTTCGCTCTCGAAGCTGCTCCATTGCAGGTTTGGCTTGGAAGCCACGGCACGCCCCATCGTCATGCGTCGCATACTTTTGCTCTTTCCGGTGAAGAATGTCATTCTCTGGGAAAGCGGAGAACGCGGAGTTCTCTCTTTCTCGTCCCTTTTCTCGGTAAAAAAAACTTGTGTGCCTGTTCGCTTGTACAGTTACTCGGAGAAGATATTCCCCTCCGGTGTGCGAGTCTATGAGCAGTCAGTCGGACGGATAGCGAGAGGGATCTCGTTCGATTTTTTCCACGGCAATTCGCCGCGTTACGAAATGTCCCTAGCACGCGTTTCTGCTGTGAACTGCTGTTGCCGGTTTTTAAGCCTGGTCAACGTTTTGAGAACCGCCGAATTGGAGTGGTCATGTCGCGGGATAATTTAATTTTTTATTGTTTTGTATAGGCGTCTGTCGAGGAAAGTTGTCGTTTGAAGCAGTCATGGAATGTATGGGAGATGTTTTTTTTCCGTTGCATCCTCTGCCGAAATTGCGTGAATCAAGGATTACTATTTTTGATTTTTTTCGATAACCGCTTTTCGTTCCTGGCCTCTCAGGTCCTCTGGATTTGTTTCCATAGTTTTCTTCCCCCCGAAGGACGCTCGCTCTCCGGAATAAGCGACTGCCTTTCTTATGAGCGGAGAGAGGAACCAACTCCCTTTCTCGTTCTTTATTCTCTGTTTTGGTCAAAAAGAGTTAATTTTACTATAAGGAGACGGCGGAGGGGGGATGAACGTGGAGTGGGAGCGCGGAGTGTCGTCACGAGAGGGACGAAATCGCGAGGAGTGGGCCAGGTGATCGATCGCCGCCTCCCCATCCCGGATTTCGATCCGAAGATTGTCTTAGCTTCCTCTTGGCCCCGTCATTCGTTGTTTGCTCCACTGATTGCACCTCTGCCATCGTATCAACTTCCCGCACCCGCGGACACAGCTCTGTGCCGAGAGTGATTCGTAATAATGCCAGCGATTCTTCTGGGATAAATGCGTAGTCATCGCATTTATAAAGCGCGTATTCGGTTAACCGCCGCATGTGGAGTATGATGTAGAAAATGAATGATCGAGTGGTCGTGTTGCGGGAAAGCGTTTGTGGGGGTCATCAAGTATGCAGTTGCCTCCCTCCCACTCCAGCTGCCGGGGGGCGTTTTTCTCCTTGAGGTCGCCTTCATCTTACGTTGCAAAATTCCTTCTTCGGTACGTGTAATTTAGTTGTGTAGTTGATCTCGTCCACAAAATTCATCTCGGTATATATCTTTGCTGGACATAAGCTTGGTTGCTCTACTTTATTTGGAACTGTTGCTGTATTATTTTGAATAACGGTAGCATCAAAAGGTGTCGTGGTTGATTATTTTTTTCTGAGATTAGTTATCACAACATGCTTCTGATTTTCACGAAAAACATTTACAATATAGTTTAAATACATCTAAACTGATAAATATCATAGTATCCTTTTACTTGTATGCTATGCAGGGCCTTTTTGTTGATTTTTTTCATGTAAGCAAGAAATAAGTTTGATTTTTTAAATCAAAGAACCATTACTTAAGTCGTTCATATAAGGCTATCGCAAAATGAACAGGTGTATTCATTCTGTCCAGGATTTCCGAATGAGCTGGAACAATCGTGGCGAGGGATATCGTCGCTCTTCCTCGATGCAGCACAATACGTGCGTATTCCATAAAGGGCAAGGTGCCCTATTTGCCTCCTCTCTTTTCTCTCTCTTTCTACGAGACTCGTCACCCTCCCATTTGCTCTCTCATCGGCGTCTGCGGTCTTGTTCTTAGAAAAGAAAGTCCACCGACCGCAGTGCATTGGTGTTTTCGCTCACTCTATCTTCTGGCGATAGAGAGAGAGAGAGCTCGGAGAGCGGTAACTGTTCCTATTTTCCTCCCCCTGGGGGGATCGTCGGGAGCCTAAGTCCTCCGCCTGCACCTGTCGCTCACTCCGGCGCATTTAAGTGTTTGGTTTTGTGAGTTTCGACCTGTCGATGAGTTCTCCGCAAAGGTATGCTTCCATGGCGTTCCTAGTCTCGAGTTGCTGGTATTCGAGGAATTTCCTGCCCAGTATCTGAGTCGCGAGGAGCATGAGGCAAATACCAGCCCTCAAACCGCATAACCAGCTGAGATATACAAAAATAAACGGCGCAATATACATTGAACAAACTTCCTCATATACGTATATATGTTTGATCCACTGTGTACGCTTGTTGAAAGAAAAATGCTTATAATTCAAAGTTAACCGTAGTTTAGCGTATATTTTAATGCCACTTGATCGATATTTAGTAAATTTTTGAGATATATGGCTTAGTACTATTTATGACATCAGACTGTACGAGTGGATGAATTTTAATCAAAATCCTTAAAGCCATTTTTAGTAAATCGAATTTTTTTCAATATATTCCAAGAATAAAGTACCCTTAATTTTTGCGCAATATCGATCATCTCGTCAGAATGTCTTTTAT
>CM054112.1:221977788-221995812 GCA_028673005.1 Tanypteryx hageni | reverse complement strand
CTTCCTCCCTCTCTCTTCCTCCCTCTCTCTTCCTCCCTCTCTCTTCCTCCCTCTCTCTTCCTCCCTCTCTCTCTCTTCCTCCCTCTCTCTCTCTTCCTCCCTCTCTCTCTTCCTCCCTCTCTCTCTCTTCCTCCCTCTCTCTCTCTTCCTCCCTCTCTCTCTCTTCCTCCCTCTCTCTCTCTTCCTCCCTCTCTCTCTCTTCCTCCCTCTCTCTCTCTTCCTCCCTCTCTCTCTCTCTTCCTCCCTCTCTCTCTCTTCCTCCCTCTCTCTCTCTTCCTCCCTCTCTCTCTCTTCCTCCCTCTCTCTCTCTTCCTCCCTCTCTCTCTCTTCCTCCCTCTCTCTCTCTTCCTCCCTCTCTCTCTCTCTTCCTCCCTCTCTCTCTCTTCCTCCCTCTCTCTCTCTTCCTCCCTCTCTCTCTCTCTTCTTCCCTCTCCCTCCCTCTCTACCCCTCCGCCTCTCCCCCTCCTCTTTTCCTCATTCCCTCCGGCCTTCTCTTTTCATCCCCGCGAATCGAAATGCCTATCGACGGCCGGACCTTGAGATGGTTTTTTTCCCACTTCGCTCTCGAAGCTGCTCCATTGCAGGTTTGGCTTGGAAGCCACGGCCGCCCCATCGTCATGCGTCGCATACTTTTGCTCTTCCGGTGAAGAATGTCATTCTCTGGGAAAGCGGAGAACGCGGAGTTCTCTCTTTCTCGTCCCTTTTCTCGGTAAAAAAAACTTGGTGTGCCTGTTCGCTTGTACAGTTACTCGGAGAAGATATTCCCCTCCGGTGTGCGAGTCTATGAGCAGTCAGTCGGACGGATAGCGAGAGGGATCTCGTTTCGATTTTTTCCACGGCAATTCGCCGCGTTACGAATTGTCCCTAGCACGCGTTTCTGCTGTGAACTGCTGTTGCCGGTTTTTAAGCCTGGTCAACGTTTTGAGAACCGCCGAATTGGAGTGGTCATGTCGCGGGATAATTTAATTTTTTATTGTTTTGTATAGGCGTCTGTCGAGGAAAGTTGTCGTTTGAAGCAGTCATGGAATGTATGGGAGATGTTTTTTTCCGTTGCATCCTCTGCCGAAATTGCGTAAATCAAGGATTACTATTTTTGATTTTTTCGATAACCGCTTTTCGTTCCTGGCCTCTCAGGTCCTCTGGATTTGTTTCCATAGTTTTCTTCCCCCGAAGGACGCTCGCTCTCCGGAATAAGCGACTGCCTTTCTTATGAGCGGAGAGAGGAACCAACTCCCTTTCTCGTTCTTTATTCTCTGTTTTGGTCAAAAAGAGTTAATTTTACTATAAGGACGGCGGAGGGGGGATGAACGTGGAGTGGAGCGCGGAGTGTCGTCACGAGAGGGGACGAAATCGCGAGGAGTGGGCCAGGTGATCGATCGCCGCCTCCCCATCCCGGATTTCGATCCGAAGATTGTCTTAGCTTCCTCTTGCCCCGTCATTCGTTGTTTGCTCCACTTGCACCTCTGCCATCGTATCAACTTCCCGCACCCGCGGACACAGCTCTGTGGCCGAGAGTGATTCGTAATAATGCAGCGATTCTTCTGGGATAAATGCGTAGTCATCGCATTTATAAGCGCGTAATCGGTTAACCGCCGCATATGGAGTATGATGTAGAAAATGAATGATCGAGTGGTCGTGTTGCGGGAAAGCGTTTTGTGGGGGTCATCAAGTATGCAGTTGCCTCCCTCCCACTCCAGCTGCCGGGGGCGTTTTTCTCCTTGAGGTCGCCTTCATCTTACGTTGCAAAATTCCTTCTTCGGTACGTGTAATTTAGTTGTGTAGTTGATCTCGTCCACAAAATTCATCTCGGTATATATCTTTGCTGGACATAAGCTTGGTTGCTCTACTTTATTTGGAACTGTTGCTGTATTATTTTGAATAACGGTAGCATCAAAAGGTGTCGTGGTTGATTATTTTTTTCTGAGATTAGTTATCACAACATGCTTCTGATTTTCACGAAAAACATTTACAATATAGTTTAAATACATCTAAACTGAAAAATATCATAGTATGTATCCTTTTACTTGTATGCTATGCAGGCCTTTTTGTTGATTTTTTTCATGTAAGCAAGAAATAAGTTTGATTTTTTAAATCAAAGAACCATTACTTAAGTCGTACATATAAGGCTATCGCAAAATGAACAGGTGTATTCATTCTGTCCAGGATTTTCCGAATGAGCTGGAACAATCGTGGCGAGGGATATCGTCGCTCTCCTCGATGCGAGCACAATACGTGCGTATTCCATAAAGGGCAAGGTGCCCTATTTGCCTCCTCTCTTTTCTCTCTCTTTCTACGAGACTCGTCACCCTCCCATTTGCTCTCTCATCGGCGTCTGCGGTCTTGTTCTTAGAAAAGAAAGTCCACCGACCGCAGTGCATTGGTGTTTTCGCTCACTCTATCTTCTGGCGATAGAGAGAGAGAGAGCTCGGAGAGCGGTAACTGTTCCTATATTCCTCCCCCTGGGGGGATCGTCGGGAGCCTAAGTCCTCCGCCTGCACCTGTCGCTCACCCGGCGCATTTAAGTGTTTTGTTTTGTGAGTTTCGATCTGTCGATGAGTTCTCCGCAAAGGTATGCTTCCATGGCGTTCCTAGTCTCGAGTTGCTGGTATTCGAGGAATTTCCTGCCCAGTACTGAGTCGCGAGGAGCATGAGGCAAATACCAGCCCTCAACGCATAACCAGCTGAGATATACAAAAATAAACGGCGCAATATACATTGAACAAACTTCCTCATATACGTATATATGTTTGATCCACTGTGTACGCTTGTGAAAGAAAAATGCTTATAATTCAAAGTTAACCGTAGTTTAGCGTATATTTTAATGCCACTGATCGATATTTAGTAAATTTTTGAGATATATGGCTTAGTACTATTTATGACATCAGACTGTATGAGTGGATGAATTTTAATCAAAATCCTTAAAGCCATTTTTAGTAAATCGAATTTTTTTCAATATATCCAAGAATAAAGTACCCTTAATTTTTGCGCAATATCGATCATCTCGTCAGAATGTCTTTTATGAACGATATTATCCACAAATATGAGATATCATTGGATTTAGTGTAATCGTAAGGCTGTAGTAAGGTTTTGAGTGGATCACGGCGGAGGCTTAGGTAATGTAGCTTAGCGTAAATTGTAATGTCAGTGGACGCCATATGTTGATTTTTTCAGAAATATGGCTAACGCAGTATTATTTATAACATCAGGCTTTACAACTGGATTGTTTTTAATCAAATTCTCGGTAACCATTTTTGAGTAAATCAAATTTTATTCTCAATACACTACGTACATTAGAAAGTAAAAATGACATAGAATGAAATGCTTCTATTAGATAAATGCCAGCGTTTTAATATATAATACATAGATTTTTATTGCAAATCAATGAAAAATTAAATCATATTTTATTCATGTTGTATTCCCTTCCACTGGGCCGTGAGATGTTCCAATGTGTCGCGAGACAAAAGATTAGACAAACACTCGTTTAGAAGATATTCTTTTTATAGAAGATTATTTCCTTATTTTCGTTTTAACGTTGAAGATAAATAACGTTTTTTTGGCGATTCAAGGATGATCAAATCTCTTAATTACATCTTATTTCCTATGAATGCTTAATGCGGCACCTTAGCTTCGAGGACCGATGTTTCTTTGTTTTGTATTTATAATACACTGGCTAATCAACCTCTTGGAGTATTCTAGCCATAACTCCTTGTCCACCAAACACACTCAAAAGGGAGGAAGGAAACCCGATGCCGGCATTAGCTTACTCTTTACGAAGAGCACCGAGGAGGCCAACTGCTTAACGTCCCTCCAGAAGGACGGAGTGCTGACTTGCTCGATCTCCTCAAAGCACACAAGTAGGGACAATCCCAGGTTGAAAAATCCGATCTCTGCCGGATTCGAACCTGGGACCGCTGCATGGAAGGCCAACGCTCTAACCACTCCACAACCGCCACCCCGCTTCCAAGCCGCCTCTCTCCTCTTCTCCTTCCACCTGGGAAAACCTCGATTCTCCGCATATATTTTGTTTTTGCGCCTACTCTAGTTCCTGGCAACCTTTCGCGATTCCCGAGAAAATGCAACTTTTTATTTCTCGATGCCAGGGAAATTTTCGAAAAATAACCGACTAAGACCGGTGGGTGGGGCATGTAATTGCCTTTATAGTGGTAATGTATTTGTTACGTTTTAAGGAAATGTTCCAAAGTTGCTGCGAAAAACATTTTTGATGCACCAATGTTAATGGAAACGAAGATAGTCTTGATCGTCAATATTTGGTTTTGATAATATATAATACGAGTTCATCAAAATGTGAAGTGGAAAATGAAGTTAAAACGCGATTAAAAGTTGATAAATGAGATACTACAAAACATCATTAGATAATTCAGCATTTACGTTTGCCCAAGGGAAATGACTCATTATTAATTTTCAACTCTTTAAAAACAGTTGTATCAACTTCATCATAGAGTGAGCGTACTTTTTCAGTTGGAGATCATTTTGTAAGAAAAAGAAAAGCATCCTTGAATGCTTCATCGGTTAATGCTTAATAGTTTTAAAAACACATTAAAGCAAAATAGTTATAATAACTTGCTATTTATTTAAAGTTTTTTAACATCTCATTGTTTTCAAAGAATCTGTGGAAATATTTTTGTAGTGACAATGTGAATAAAAACTTTTCTATTATAAAAATTATATAGATTTAAACTCCCTAATTGTATCGGAGTTACCAGGAAATTCGTGAAGAAATCAAGTTACCGGGTAGGAAAAGAAGTCCTATTATTGACCGAAACCGAGTCATTTCTTGTTCGCTATTCTGACGTGCGGGTATTATTTTTAAGTTTTCCATGATTTATTCCCGAAAATGTCAAGCTTTTTTTTTTAACTATTCCTTGGCAGCCTCACTCAGTTGGATGGCACGATTTTTGTAGCGTTCCATCGATAAGATACCGTGACAATGGACTCCCGTCGGTGTGCGAGGATCATAAAGACAAAACAGAGATGTCTCTGTTGTAATGGTGCGATGCAGTTGAAGTGATAGTAGCCTCGGTTGGCTGGTTCGCCGAAGTACTGCTTCCTTCTCTCACTTTAGAGATGACGGTGCGCGTGCATCTACTTAGAGGCAATCGATGCCTTTGGAATATTTTGTTTATTTTTCTCTTTGCAAGTCCTCCTGCATTAGCTTTTGCCTTACATCCCTTCTCCATCCGTTGTCTCTCTCTTTCCATCTGATTGCATCGAGTAACGCGCGTGAGAGATTGCGCGACTGCCCTCCTCATGTGTGCGTGTGTGCATATTCGCATAGCGATCATTGTTCACTCTCTGTCTCGACTTAGAGAGCGCGAAACAGAACGTCCAGTGGGGTAGATTTTACACATAGGAGAGGAAAATGTTCTTTAAATCCTGTGCTCTTAGTTTGCTCGTCTTAATTCCAAGTCCACGTGCTCCGACGATAAACGTCTCTTTTTATTCAAAGCGCATTGCCATGAACAATACACAATATATATATATATATATATATATATATATATATATATATATATATATATATATATATATATATATATATATATGCTTGCTGTATAGTTCCTTAATGTATTGTTCCCATACCTGTGCTACATCCTTTGTTTCTGAGATTATCTTCCCAACCGTATTCATAATTCCTTTACCACGAATTCCATTAGACTTCTTATCTTCTAATTCCAGTGCTCTATCGTACATCATATCGTGACGTCCTAACTTGTCCATTTCATCACATTTTTCTTTTATCCAATTTTCTCTAGCTTTATCTGTTACTCTTCTCAACTCATTGTTTATACGTCTATAGTTGGCTCTACCTTCGTTACTGTTAACGTTTTTCCATTTTCATCTCTCATCAATATATATATATATATATATATATATATATATATATATATATATACACACAGGGTGTTTCAAAATTATGTATACACAATTTAAAAATTTATATTTCGTGAACCAAATATACGATTTGCACAATTTCTTTTATTTTAAAGCAAATTAAATAATTTTTTTTAACAATATTTGATTATTTACAAATATCCATGGAAACGATGGATAACATGCAGATGAGTTTCAATGAGAGAAAGTTAAATCTAAAATGGTATTGGAAATTTGAAAACGTCACAGACGTTCAGCATGCATGGGAAAGAAAATATGGAACAAAAGCACCAACTCGTCTAACGATTACGTCTGCGTGATAAATTTGAGGAACATGGAAATGTGAACAATATCAACAAGACATGCTGTGGGGGAAAATGAACGTCAAGAAATATCGAAAATGTTGAAGCTGACAGAGGTGCAATTACCCGCTCCCCAAGGAAGTCTACAAGACAGTGTTCACGTGAGCTACAATTGAGCCATACAAGTGTTTTTAGAATCCTAAAGGACATAAAATTGAAGGCATTTATACCTCGATTACTGCATTCAATCTAAGAAGATGATCCAGATTGACGAACACAATTTTGTGGGTGGTACATTCGAAAAAATGGTGAAATCGATGCTTTTAAAGATTCAATTGTATGGTCAGACGAAGCCACGTTCAAGCTGAATGACCATGTGAATCGTCATAACTTTGTTTACTGGGCAGGTAAAAATCCACACTTCACATTGGAGAAAGATGTCAATCTACCAGGTTTTACTGTGTGGATGGGACGCTCCTCTCGTGGAATAATCGGACCTTACAGATTCAATGGCACTGTTAATGGAGGAAGTTACCTTGATATGTAAAAAAATCATGCAGTACCTAATATCAGAAACATGTTTCCGGATACATTGGTGTATTTTCAACAGGATGGTGTACTCCCACATTTTCATACAACTGTGCGGGAGTACCTGAACAATGAATTTCCTGAGCAATGGATAGACCGCAGGGGGAGTGCTTTTGAATGCCCTCCAAGGTCTCCAGACCTCACTCCTTTAGATTTTTTTGCATGGGGATACTTGAAAGATAAAGTTTACGGTCAGAAACCGCAAACATTGGAGGATCTTTGGATGGCAATACAGCAAGAAGCACAGAAAGCTTTACGTTTGTGATGTTTCTGTGTTTTTGTGTTATTTTACGTGTGTCGCTTCGACATCCCCGGGGCCTCGCCAACCTGAAGTCGTCTGATTGGTGAGTGCTCACTGGGTTTCCTCATCCCAACACCTTGTTGACATCCATATATTCATTTTACCTTTCCTTTTCCGTAAGTTGTTATATATATATATATATATATATATATATATATATATATATATATATATATATATATATGCATGCGCTAGTAGAAGGTGCTTGCATACTGCAAGAATTTCATCTCACCTTGAAAAAACATTAATTTTTCAGAGAGATATTTCATCATGGTAAATATTTCTTTAATTCAAAAGATTTCTCCTCGGGACCGATTTTCGTTTTTCCTTACGGAACAATGATGGAGTAAAACAATCGCTAATTTTTGCAGTTTTTGGAATATTATACTTTTTACACATTGTGTTAATAATTCCACACATTTCTGCCAAATTTCAAATTTGTAGCACAATTATAAAGGAAATAACATTTATCTAATTGTTTAAATTTAAATAATTTTTAACGGCCGTAAGAAGAATTTCATAGATACAATGAAATCTTTATTCGTTTAAATAGACTAAACTCAAAATAACTTGGAATTTTACGCTCTCTAACTCGCCCCGTAGTATCTAAACATTTCCCTATTTGTTTAAACTTGAAGAATTTTTAACTACCAAACAAATTAAAATATCAAAATTTCTATAATCCTTATTTCGTTTCTTTACCAATCCTACCTCTACAAAAAATTTCAGCTCCGTTGCACATCCGGAAATACATAAACCTTGACAATTTGTTGAAACAATTGCGAATTTTTAGCGGCCGCATTGTTGCACTCTTCGACGCCCCCAGCAGCCTGCCAACTTGGTCCCCTACTTGGTAAGTGTCCGCTGGGCTTCCTATCACACCTTGTTGCCACCCTCATCATTACCTTTTCTTTTCCATAAGTTTATATATATATATATTATATTATTTACAGAGTAGTAAATTTGCACAAATAAACATTTCAATTTTACCATATATGAATTGTGGCGGCCGTTAAAAATTTTTTAAATTTAAACAATTAGAAAAATATTATTTTACTTCTAGAAATGCTACAACTTTAAAATTTGGCTAAAATGTGTAGCATTAGTACCCCATAATGGAGAAAGTATAAAATTCTTAAAATTGCAAAGTTTTGGGATTGTTTTAATCTATTATTTTTACATAAGGGAAAAACGAAAATTGCTCCGGAGGTGAAATATTTAAAATTAAAAAAATATTTGTAATGATGAAATATGAAAAATGAATGTTTTTTTATGTTGAGATGATATGCTTGCAGAATGCAAGCACCAACTACTAGTCATTATATATAGACGTTCCTTACAGAGGAGGAGGAGGAGATAACATATAGGAGGATACTAATGTTTAGGCACTTCCAGATGAGCTGGAGATTCGAAATTTTTTTCATAGGTAGGATTTTGTGCAAAACCGACTAGAAAATACGAATATCTTGAAAAAGTGCAACAATGCGGCCGCTAAAAATTCGCAATTGTTTAAACAAATTTTCTAGGTTTATGTATTTCCGCATGTGCTACGGAGTTGAAATTGTTTTTATAAGTAGAATTCGTAAAAAAACGAAATAGGGATTATACAAATTTTGATTTTAAAATTTGTTTGGCAGTTAAAAATTCTTAAAATTCAAACAAATAGATAACTGTTTAGACATTACGGGATGAGCTAGGAAGCTGAAATTTTCAAGTTATATACAAAGTAGTACATTTGCACAAATAAACATTTGAATCTCTCCATAAACATAATGCGGCGGCCGTTAAAAATGTTAAAAATTTAAACAATTGGAAAAATATATTTTTACTACTATTTTAAAATTTGGCAGAAATGTGTAGCAATAGTACCCCATAATGGAGAAAGTATAAAATACTTAAAATTGCTAAGTTTTAGGATTGTTTTAAACTATTATTTTCACATAAGAGAAAAACGAAAATCGCTCCGGAGGTGAAATATTTAGATTTAAAAAAATATTTGTAATGATGAAATATATAAAATGAATGTTTGTTTATGTGGAGATAATATGCTTGCAGAATGCAATCACAAGCTACTAGTATCATATATATATAATGAACTCATCATCATCATGAGGTGTTCTGCCTCTAGGCAGGTCCCTGGCACCAGCGTTGTCTCCACTCATTTCTGTTCCTTGCCATTTCTTTCATTTCCTGATACCCTCCCCTTTCTTTCAGATCATCAAACATTTTTATTCTTCTACGTCCCCTTATCCTTTCACCTTCTACTGATCCTTCCAACACCATCAATAGTAAACCTTCTCCTCTCAAGATATGCCCTAACCAGTTACTTTTCCTCCTCTGAATTGTTTCAAGTAATCTTCTCTTCTCATTCACCCTTGTTAGTATTGCTTCATTCCTTATCCTATCCGTCCACTTAACCTTCTCCATCCGCCTCCACACCCACATTTCAAATGCCTCTAGTCTTTCTTTCTCTCTTTTCTTTAGCGTCCATGTTTCACACCCATAAAGCAATACACTCCAAACATAGCACTTCACAAGACGTTTCTTCAGATTTAAATCCATTTTACCACATAGTACCCGTTTTTTCCTATTAAATGTTTCTTTTGCCATTGCTATTCTTGTTCTTATTTCTTTTTCACTTCTCCAGTCTTCAGTTAGCATGCTTCCCAAATATCTATACTGTTTTACTTGCTCCACTCTTCCATCCTTTATTGACACATTCATAATCTCTCTATCCCCTATTCTCATCACCTTTGTTTTCTTTATGTTCATTTTCATTCCATATTCCATCGTCCTGTCTTCTACCTTTGTAACCATTTCCTGAATATGCCTCGTTTCATCTGCCAAAATTACCATGTCATCAGCAAACCTTATACAATTTATTATTCTACCCCCAATACTAATTCCTTTATCATTCCCTATTCCATTGTCAATCATTTCTTCAGCATATATATTGAACAGGGTTGGCGATAAGCAGCAACCTTGCCTTACTCCTCTTCCTAGATCATACCATTCGGTCTGTGCATCTTTTATCCTCATAGCTGCTTTCTGTTTCATATACAGCTCTTTAATTAACCTTCTATCTTTCCAGTCTACTTTTTTTGCTTTTAGTATTTCCATCAGTTTTTCCCAGTTCACTCGGTCAAATGCCTTCTCCATATCTATGAAGCACAGACTAATTCCTTTACCCCTTTCTATATATCTCTCTCCACTCATTCTTATCAATCCTATTGCATCTCTTGCACCTCTACTCTTTCTAAATCCAAACTGTTCCTCTGCAGCATTTTCTTCCATTTTGCTAATTAGTCTCCTGTTCATAACCCTAAGTAGAACCTTTGCTGCATGTGTAATTAAACTGATTGTTCTGTGTTCACTGCATTTTCTTGTTCCTTGCTTTTTCGGAATTGGAATCATAATTGTTTGGATGAAATCCTCTGGCCACATCCCCTTGTCATAGATTGCATTACACAACTTCACTATTTCTTCCAGTCCTTCCTCATTAAGACACAAATAATTCTATCGGTATCTCATCTACCCCCATTGCCTTCCCATTCTTCATATCCTTTATTGCTTGTAGCACCTCTATTTTCAATATCGAAACCCCTGTTTCGTCATTATTTATTTCATCCTGCTCTTCAATACGGAGATCCTTTGGTTTTTCATTTGATTTGTACAACTCCTCCATGTATTCTCTCCATCTATTAAGGACCTCCTCTTCCTTATATAGAACTTTATCTTCTTTACTTGCAATCTCTTTCACACATGCACTTGTTCTCCATCTATCCCACGTTACATTTTTTACTTTCTTATACATCAAGTCATACATTCCTTTTCTCTCTAGATCTTCTATATCTGAGCATTCCTCCTCTAGCCATCTCTCCCTTGCTTTTTGGGTTTCTCTTCTTAGTTCATTATTCAGTTTCCTGTATTTCCTTTTTCCATCTTCATCAGTCCTGCTTTTGTATTGCCTTCTTTCTTCCATCTTTTCTATCATTTCCTTTGTCACCCATGGCTTTTTTATTCTTTTTCCTTTGAAAAACCCAATAGCCTGTTCTGCTGTTTTCCTTATAGCCTTCTTTATCCTATTCCATGCTTCATCCACATTTTCCTCCGACACGTTTTCTCTTTTGATTGCCTGAGCTAATTTTTCTCCTATTCTTTCTTTTCCTACTGTGGCTATATTCTCTAAATCCCATTTCCTAACTATCTTAGCCTTCTTAACCTTCTTCAAGGCTAGTTTTATTTCGGCCATGAGGAGCACATGATCACTGTCAATGTCTGCTCCTGGAAGTCCATATGCCTTTTTTTACTCCATCTCTATATCTTTCTTCCACTAGAATATAATCTATTTGATGTCTGGCTCCATCTCCTGGTGATTTCCACGTGTATAGCCTTCTCTTATGATTTTCAAACCAAGTATTTGATATAAACATCCTCTTCTCTTTACAGAACTCAACAAGTCTTTCACCTCTTTCATTTCTTTTTCCTAGTCCAAATTTTCCTACTACTTGGTCTTCTCTTCCCTCTCCTACCACAGCGTTCCAATCGCCCATCACTATCTTGCAACAGTTTTTACCTTCCTCCTCCATAATATTTTCTATCTTCTCGTATATTTCTTCAACAGCCTCATCTTCATGTTGGCTGGTCGGCATATAAACTTGTATCAACAGTAGATCTTTTGGGTGCATTCCTATTCTATAATGAACTAAGTCATCACTATATATATCTGGGGTGGCCAAACCGCGGCTCGCGAGCCGCATGCGGCTCTTGTAATTTCCTTCAGAGGCTTGTCGACGTTTTCACTACAGAACAAAATGAGGTTGTGTGACTTGAGACGTATTGGGATACCTATATCTGAATTGCTTCTGATACAGGTTATGTTTTATTATATGAAAATATATGAGCACAGATTTTTTCCATGCGGCTCTCGAACTTCTGAAGATTATCGTATGCGGCTCCGATAGTAAGTATGTTTGGCCACCCCTGATATGTATTTATATAGTGATGATTTAGTTCATAATATGTAAATGTTTGCACCCTTATAATTTTAAACCTCTTAATTTTTCTCGCGTTGTGCTGGAGATGATCGTTTATGTCGATAGCATCTGCTGCCAACGCAAAAGGGTATTTATTACCTTTACTATTGATAGTTATGATATGTTCCTTCGTGATATTGCACAACAGGCACAACCGAAATTTGTAAAGCGGGGTCCGATGGAAGCCGCGCGACCTCTTTCGGTTTAAGGAATGACCTAAGAGAAGAGAGAAGCATCATACTGTTGCGAGTCGTTTATGCCGTTGATTGGTATATTTGTGATGCATGCCAGGCGTCTGCATCCTTGTCGTTTCCGCGAACACTTCCTTTTCTCGATATTTTCCGCGTGACTTGGCCATGAATGTATTTTCGAACGTTTGGTAGGTTCTCTCCTCTGACCCCATCCCCTCCTCTCTTTTGTCCTCGCTCAAATTATTCTTCTCTCGGCGGTGGGTTTCCCTCGGTGAAACATTCCCCTTTGTTGCGCCTCTCGCTGGGTATTGTCGTTTGAGCGGCTCGAAATCGGAATGGGAAGGCCCGTGTCGGAGGGGCGGGAGCGGAGGAGAATTACGCTGATAAAGCCTCCGTCACTCTTGATGATGATGCGTGGTTTGTGGCCGGGATTTATGTCTCGTGGAGGGAGAGGTTAGGAGAGTTGTGGAGGGGGCAATGGACGGAGGGGGGGAGTGGGGTGGGGGAGCCGGTGGCAATGAGGAGAGCGGCCGCCGGAGGGGTAGTGTTGGATCGTGGGCAGAGGTCGCGAGAGAGAAAGGGTTCGCCTTGTGTAAAGGAAGGGTTGATGAGTATATGCGAAAGGTTCGGCTAGTCTTGTAGATAATTTCGGAATTATTTTTTGTATTTTTATTCGCGTGATTTATTACGCCACGCGTGACACTGCTTGGAATGATCTTAATGATAAAAGTCCTGTCTGTCGTCGCGATTTTTTAAGTTACTGTTTGTGGCGCTGTCGATATAGTGTTCGTGAGGCTTTGAACGTTTTATTAACGAAATCATTTTTGTCGTGTTTTAGATGAACCGGTAAAATAGGAATTGCTTGATGATTTGAATAGTTGAATGTATTTTGTTCGTTCTATGAGGATCCTCTGTCGTTGTACTTACCCAAAACGATTGCTTTTATAACAAATGACTTGTGATTGGACCTTTTCATTTTTTACGTTGATCATGGTTTTGTTAAATGAAATAAGTGTGTTAAAAGTTTGTA
Organism: Tanypteryx hageni; assembly: GCA_028673005.1. Taxonomy (NCBI): domain Eukaryota; kingdom Metazoa; phylum Arthropoda; class Insecta; order Odonata; family Petaluridae; genus Tanypteryx; species Tanypteryx hageni. Next base: position 221,982,472 of record CM054112.1, on the reverse strand, counting down.
GAATGTGTCGATGTTGCTGCTAAAAGGCGACAAGATGCCACGCACTTGCAACTTCGTTTCCCCCTTATTATCGCTTTGACAAAATAATAATGAATAATATACCGTCCCCGTAGGAAAAATCTATTGTCTCGTGGCGTTTACTCTTAGACGGCTTTAAAAAGTTTTAAGATGCTATTCATTTTCCTCTTTACAGATTTTTTGCCTGTAATTTTTCAGATAATATTTTTCATTTGAAGAAAAATTATTAATAACAAAACGGATGATCAACTTGGAGATAGCGATTTTAATTTTCGTCCTGTATTTCAAGAAAAGTCCCATCCTGGTTTTCGTCGAAATAAATCTGGCGGCACAGCAACTGATTCGCACATAGGATAAACCGAGGTTGGTGATAATAGACGTTTTTATTTTTTTTATAGTTGCGCAAATGATACAAAGTGTACACTTTTTATAACTTATTTATTGTGATTCACCGAACGATACTAAAGACGTTCATTATCCGTTGGCGTAACTTAAAATCTTTGAAGATATAGGGAAATTCTGGTTTTCAGTTTGATTTTTCATTCGTTTCCTCGGAATCTTTTCCCTTTGTCATATTTTGGCAAAATTACCAATCTTTAGCTTATTTTTCGAATCTCTTCTTCGTCATGAATGAAGCGTTTCTCTATTCAGAGGATTGTGCAAATCCACCCGCCCGAGAATTCATTTTCTCGATATTGGCCCCCTTGAGTAGTCCGGTGTCAAATACACCGCTACCTTCGAACATTAAGTATCCAATGGGCAAATATGGTCTTGAGTTATTTTGATTTTTCTGCTTGCTTTAATTATCCGCATTTCAGTTGTCCGTTTTTAGTGCTTTTCGTCAATACTGAAAAGCACTTTTTGTCTTCGTGATGTCCGTCCGTACGCATATATCAGGGAAAAATTGGCTTAACCGATTTCAACCAAATTTGGTCTATAAAATATTTACATAAATTAATGACCAAAATGACATATTTGGACCGGATCGACTCAGCAGGGGTGCCACAATTGCAAAGTTTAACTTTTCGGTAATTATGAATTTGGAAGGAATTAACTGAACTGATTTCAACGAAATTTTATGTGAAGGAGGCATGTAACATAAAAAATCAAAGTCAATATGTTTAGTATAGATTTGCAAATCAGGGCTGCCACAATGCAAGTAATTAAAAAAATTGTTTTCACAAGTATTTGTGTTGAACTGCCCACATCAATTTTAACCAAATTTAATGTTTATAATTTAAATAGGGGTGCCACAATTATAAACGAAAATCTTTCAGTGATTATGGATATGGAAGGAATTGGCTGAACGGATTTTAACTAAATTTTCTATACAAGATTTGTAAAACATACTATAATGAAATCAGTATGTTTAAAGCGGAACTACAGAGCAGGGCTACCACAGTAAAAAGTAAAATAATAATACTTTTACGCCTACTTCGAGAGAACTGACCGCATGGATTTTAACCAAATATAATGTATAAGATAATATGCATATAAATAAATAAACAAAACAGCATATTTCAACCGTGTCGACTAGACAGGGCTGCCACAATATAAGTGAAAAAATAACTTTCTGATTTCAAAGCAAATAAATACGATAATACTACGGCGAATTTGACGAAAAGCACTTCTGTACCAATGGAAACCCGTGTACATCCCTACTTGTTAAGCGTAGCAAAAATTCCAGACATCGAAATAAACTTTTTGTGCATCAAAGCATCGTCCTCTCGTCCATAGCTGCTTCTTCCAGAACGGGTATAATGTTACTTTCCTTCTCCGTTCCGCTCTTGGGAAGAGGCGAGTGACCCACGTCACGTATCCCTGCACTCGGATCTCGATCGGAATGCGGGTGTGGTGTCATCGCCGATTTTCTTTAGCGAATGCGGTGGCGTTTCCCCCTCCTCCCCCTTTCGCACTTCATTTCTCTGTCTTTTGCGGCCTCGTCACTCTTCCATCTTTCCTTTCGCTCGCTGCGCAGCGCCACCGAGCGGCGGTAGCCTCCGACTCCCGAGGTTGTTGTATCTCTCTCTCTTTCTCTCTCTCTCTCTCCGAGTGCTATTTTGGGTGGCGCCGCGAGGCCGAGGTCGTCCGAGTGATTGTAGATCGCCGAGACGAGTGGGGTGGCGCCAGACGGAGGCCCTCCGGAGGAAGAAGGGGGCGGGAGGGGGATTGCGTGGTGGGGGAGAGGTCAGATGCGAAGCGGAGGAAAGAAATAGAGGCGTTTGACGAGGTGTCGCGGAGTCCCTTCCTGTCGCTTGCGGGTGCGTAGCGGGGCGGAAGGGGCGGGGTCAGTTCGATGGCACGGAAGGCGGTGGGGTCGATGGGGCGCGTGCCGTGAAGTCCCGGCGCCACGGCGACGGTCTCGACTCTCGTTGCCTACGTCTTTTCGCATGCGGAGTGCGTGCACTTTTGGCCGCCGCTCCCGTCGGCGCCGTCTCGTAAGGGCGTGTCCTTTTGAGACAGCCGCTCGTGCGTGCGTGCGCACCTGAGATTCGGCGAGAATGCGCTCGGTGGCCGTGTTTTTGAACGTATTTTTTTCTCAAATCGCCTGTGTGTCGCCTAGAGGCCCATAAGGTGTCCGCGGCGCCGGAGGGCTCTATTTTTCCTGCTCTCTCTCACACTTTTTACTCCATCTTTCCCTCCACTCCTCATATTTCTTCTCCCTCTCGGGTGAATGAATGAGTGCCAAGAGAGTTTCAGAGAAATAGGGGGAGGCGAACAGGACCATCTCGCTCGCTCCTCCGAACCTTTGGGGTCTAAATTTAAAAAAACCCCTTTACTTCCTCTCCACTTCCATGGACGTTCTCCTTCACTCTCCTTCTCTCGCTCTATCTCTCTCGCCCACTCCTGCCTCTCTCTTCCTTCCCTCCCGCTTCTGTTCTTCATCCTCTTCCCTAATTTACACTCTCCTACTTTCCCCTCTAGTATTCCCTCCCATTCTCCGAATATCCGTCGCCGAGTAACATAAGCTCGTAATTGTGCGCGCCCTGCCATCTCTCACGGTTCCCTTCTTTTTCATCTTCTCCAGAGAGGTTTTCCCCTCGAGTCGCTTGGCCTCGTTTGCCTCCCCCTCTCCTCTTCGTCTTTGGTGGATGTGACTAGATGTAGAACCTCTCTCTCTGCTTCCTTGCTTCATATCTAGCTTTCCCGCCTGTCTACCCAAGTTCGAATCCCCGAGATATCTCCTCTATATCAATTATGGATTTGCTAATTAAAATTCTCTAACGTTGGTTTTTGTTTTTATAAGTATTTTTTTAAGGAAATTATTGATACCATTATATTATCTAAATTACAGGTAAACTAACCAAGAAAGTTGCATTACTAAATAGAGAAAAAGATGAATCGTTAGACGATGTACTTTTCCTTGTCGTTTTTATTTAATTTTTTATTCTATTTCTATATTTATTTATTTATTTATTTATTATTCTGCCTGCGCTCACTTAGTATCGCTCGGAGAACGAGAAACATTTTGACGTGTATTCGAATACTATTCCTGCGAAATTAATGGGGAATATGATTAATACCAATTTTGTAAATCATAGTAAGAAAATCAAAAAAATATGTTTTGTTCCATATCAGAGTTTTACTTTCTTTGATGTATTTAAATCGGTGTAACATTTGTGCATCTTGAATTTGATCCTTGTTTGCTTGTAGCATTTACAACTCGGTATAGATGATGACCCTACTGATTTTTTCTTGTGTTGTTTGCATTCTTACCGGACACACCCGCAAACCCCGCGCGTGGGTGGAGGGCATTGCCAATGGGGGTCCATTTTTGTGAGAGCTTTAAATTTTTCCGGAACTTCAAATTTGTTTTGGCGGAGGGGCCTACCCATTTTCCGGTGCGCCGCTGATTCTGACAAATAAAAATATAATATTCCTAAACTGTCCTGTGGTCGATCATCAACTTTTCCCTTAGATGCAGGATTTGAGACCACGTTCGACATCTCCATTTATAGATCCTGGGCGACGGCTTTCCGAGAAAGATGAGAGTGCGAGAAGCCTCATCAGCGGCACGGGTAGGAGTGGATGTGGCTAGTGGAGGTGGAAGCAAGCGATATCCGCTCCTATCTCTCCCCTCTCCTCTCGCTCACGTCCCACTGGGTGTCTATCCCTCCCCATCCCACCTTCCGCCGCTTCTATTTTAATCCATTTTCCGTCTACCCCGGAACCCCTTAGCGTTTTCCTCGACCCACCCCCCTTCCTCTCGTTGTTTACTGCTCTCTTAGCAAGTTCCTATTGTATTTCCTACCACCTCCATTTTGTGCGCCTGTTTTCTCTTCATGCAACGAGATGGCTGTCCATCATGTTTCTTTTCTCTTCCCAACCATCCCTGAATATGGGATCTTGGCGTAGATCATGGTTTAAAAATGCTGACGGTATATTTTTCTATTTTTTCCATCTGGAATCGGATGGATTTCATGTGATTCCTTTTTTGGAATTTTACTTTCGTTTTCATTCTGAAAAAAGGTTGTTTTTATGGATTCTCTCTATGGATCATCTTCTCACTGGTTGTGCAGTTTTTTTTAAGACGTCCCCGCGAGTACCTAATTTCTCACCCAAATATTTTTGTAGATGCGTTACTGTCAAATCCCATTACACTTGAATGAAATTGTTTTAAATATCGGAATTCTCGCATTTTTCGCCGATTATATCAATCGGATAA
>CM054112.1:221750288-221972788 GCA_028673005.1 Tanypteryx hageni | reverse complement strand
TGCAGGATAGGGGCCAGAGACCGCGTTTCCGCGAAAATTTGAGAAAGCCTATAGCGACTTTAATGCCGTTCTGTTTTATCAAGCAGTTTTTTCTTTGGGGCCATTAAATTTATCGTAAAGCGTCACGAGCGTAAAAATTGAAAAAGAAATCCCTTTGCATCAAGATTTATTCACGCGTTTTCATTCCTAACCAGACGTAAAACTATTTCTCTTCCATTTCTGTAAAGTGGCATAGTTTCAATTGTTCTCGTGTCTTTCACACATACGGAATGTCCTTTTTATTTTTTACTGCGTGGAAATTAAGAATTACATGTAAAATATAAATTTTGTGAACACTTTACGGCCGTAGTTTCCATTCAGAGCATCATCAACTATCAGAAAGTTATTTTCCTATTTTATTTGACAATTACACCGATTTTTTTTTCGCGCTTTTTAGGATACTTCAACACGAGTTTATCTTTTTATGTTTGATGATTAGGTAGCCTGCTACAAAACAATTTATCACATTGCGACTTTTCATGTAATTTCACTCGAGAAGTAATTACGACAATGTTGCATCGTGCAAGTATATGCTTTGGATTGTCTTCATTTCCAATGACTGGAAAAATCAGATCACTTTTACTTCTCTCGTCGTCGCGTAGTTTAGGTTTCGGTTCCATTTTTCGCATTCGGAAATTCATAATTCTCCGTGCGCAGCATCACCCGCCATCCACCTTCGTCCTTTCTCTCTCTCTTCCTATATCTCCCCCTTTAATCCTTTGCTCCCTCCCCTTTGGCTACCCCATCTCAAGGACGACCCCTTCGCCCCCCCCCCTCCGCCCCCGCCGTCTCCCTGCTCCTTCGCTCCTTCCCCATGCGTTATCCTTTACTCTTCCTCCCTTCAGCATCGCTCTTGCCGAGACCGTTCCAAGTACTACCGTTCCTTTAATCCTGAAACGAGTGCTCTTGACTGGCTGATGGCAGAAGCGAGGGGATCGGCTGCTCTGTTGTGTGGCTGGGTAGTCTAGCTGCAACCGCAATATGTCTTCCGATAATAATTTCCTCGGAAAATTTCAAAATATGATATTTTTTGCACTTGGGAATTTTTCCGAGGCGGTTAATTATGTCAGATTTTGGCGTGAGTAGGGAAATGGCTCGTCAGACTTTTCGTAACCTCTCGTGGATCATTTTTTTGCAAATTTATAATGCACTCAAGTTTAGAGGGAAAACTTATTTTTGATCGCGAATGAGTTATTTTTTGAGCCGGTGATCTATCGAGTCTATGGTTGCGAGTGGACGTCGTTCGCAATTCTGCCAAGTTCGGAACGGAGAGTAATTATGATCCATCGCGGTTGGCCGTTATGTCGTGTTTATCTCCTTTTCTGGCGTTACGTAATTGTGTTTACGATGAGGACTGCTTTGAGATCGCTGATAAGCAAATGCTTCTTACTCAACCTGTCAGTCGATGTTTCTAACGTCGTGTATTCCAGTGGCGTTTCTTTTCTTCCTTGGACTCCTCGTTTCTCTATTTTTCTGATCCAGGATCGTTTCCTCTTTCAGTCAGGCATTTTTGTTGCCCATTTCGATAGTTTGGATTCGTTTGTAGATATTATTTTCCGCGTAGTCAATATAATGTGATATTTTTCTATGCGTTTCAAGAATGCTCCCATGAGTTTGTGCGCTTCCTCTCTCCGTTTCCTCTCCTATCCCCTTGGTGAAGTTTCCTCCGCCTACTCTCCGCCTCCTGCCTCCTTGGCACCTTCCCTGCCTCTTGAGCAGCGCCGCTCCCTGCCTTCCAGAATCTTCTCTCGTTCCTACAGCACGCGTGCGCTGTTTACGTTTACTTGGCGGTCTCTTTATTCCGTCTCCTCAAATCGAATCAGTTTGCACGTTTGCCATCTTTCGCGTTGAAATGTCTGCAAAGAGTTGAGCCAGTGGTGATACTTTCCCGAGGATTTTTTTAATGTTCCCGTGCGTAATAGGTTCGTAAATTATCAGATTATAATGCCGACATTTTTTAAACCATCGATTCTTACTGCCGCTGCCTATTTGCGGAGTACTGAATCTGTTTTTGGAGGTCGCTGTCGTTAAAGTTGTTCATTTATAGAATGGTTAATTATTCGCGCCCAAAATCTTTCCTGTCTTCCGCGAGGGTCGTCGCAAGCGCATTAAAGGAATTCATCGAATTAGACGGCTCCTCATTAGCCGTTTCATCCGCTCGGGGAAGCATTATCGCGGGAAATCTAGCCCGTTCTTTATGTCGCCGCGCGACGTAACGGGAGACTCACCTTCCAGCGGAGTTTCCTTCTAGGTTTCCAGTGAGAGAGTCACCGCAACTCTCTCTCTCTCTCTCTCTCTTCTACTCCCGTACCGTGCCTCTCTCCTACCTCCCTTTCTCACCTATTCTCCTTTTTATATCTCCTCGGCGCACTCTGGGTGTCCGCGGAGACTAAAGAAGAATTAGCTGCGTAGACTATTCTCACTTCCACTCTCTCTCTCTCTCTCTCTCTCTCTCTCCGCCATCAGCTAGAGCCAAATCGTCCCTTTCCGGCAAATTCCGCATCTTCCTCTTCACTCACGGCGTCCCTTGGCTGCCGTGCGCTCTCTTCTGTTTCTTCATCTGGCGCCTTCCTCTCCCATCCACGAGCCAATACTTCACACCTTCATCCAATTTCCTTCCAACACTACGTCCCCGCTAAGCTGTTTTCCCAACGAAAGCGAATCCGTATCACTGTCGTCCGTTTGTCTCGGGGATGGGAAGGATATTATCGACTCGACATTCATATTGCTCTTTCGGTGCCATCCCTTCTTCCTCCGCCCTTCTTACCCTCCGCCTTTCTCCTCCGCCTTTCTCCTCCACCACCCTGCCTTCCTCACTCTTCCTCTCTCATCGTAACCCTTTAATATTTGTGTTTTTTGCCCTCTTCGTGGGAAAAAGGGTAAGGATTCTCGGAAAAGGGAAGTGCATGATGTTGGCGTGCGTGTTTCTACGTATGATTGGAATAACGTGATGTCCTCGCTAAGCTACTGTTTACAATTGCTCGGCAACTAGAGAGTTTTCGCGGGTTGTCATCCACTAAGTTCGGCGCACGTCGTCGATGACGCTTTACAATATGAAAGGGCTGCGACTTTCGTCAATGAAAAGGGAGACGAATACGCGACCCTCTGGAGGGCAGGTCGCCATATCTCGGTCACCGCCCTGGGACGTTGCACGCTCCTCATGTAACGCGTAATTATTCGCCGTAATATAGAATTTCCTCGAACTCTCAATCTGCAGCTACTGGCAATTCCAGCGGGATGTGGCGCCAATACGCCGTTATTACTCACGAAGTGGATCGTGCGACCGTCATCAAAATCCAATGGTGTCGATTCCGTCATTATTTACGTAACCGCAGTCTGAGACGCGCCGAAGGGGCCGTCGCGTAGGAAGCTTTGGGGTGGGATCTTTTTTCCGAATGAAGAGCGCGCGTTTATGGGGATCGCCGTGGCGCCTGGCCTCTGCGACCGTGGGCCAAACTCCCTCGCCACTCGGACTGGATGTCGTCCGATGTTCCCGGGGGAGTGGGCGGTGGCGTCTAGAGATTGGGGAAGGCCGCCACTCCTGACGGCGACGATCCGATGGGCGCCTTAGCGACGCGGTCGACGCGACTTTCAGCGCCCGAGGGCGGTTCCGTGCTCTGTGCGTCCGGCGCGGCGCTGAGGCGGCGGTGGCTGCCGCGGGACGGTGCGGGATGTCGGGGAGGGGGGGGGTGGCGTGCGGGTAGGAGAGAGGGTGCGGAAGGGTAGTGTTGTGCGGCACCTCCTCCCGATCGTTTGACAGCTCGGCACCGGATTGGCGCGATTCGCTAAACCTATCTCCCCCTTCCGCAATATTCCCTCCTTCCACCGCCCGCTGGCCCTTTTTTTAAACACCCTCTTTCCCCACCTTATTCGCCACGCACGCACTCTATGCTCTCCCCTTTTTCCGCCCGAGACTCCCGTTTTTATGTACTGGTTGGGTGCTCGTGGGAATGACTTAGGCGCGGTAGTGTTCTAACGGCGAAAGTTCATGAGGATGGTTTCTTTTAGTCCTTGCCGAATATAAATGTATGTGCACTTACACATACGAAGAACTTGTTTTCTTGTGCTGATTGCCGGAGCAGGAAAGTCGAGCTAGCCTCTTTTCTGATATTTCTTCGATTTGATTTTTCTGTTATTTCCTGTTGGGCATGTGAATCTTCCGTTTGTTATTCTCGACAATGGTCTGATAGCCGAATCCTTCCTTCTCTTGGCATTTTCTCGTTCTCATCAAATGTCCTTAGAACTCCCAAACTACTCCACCGACATATTTTCGTTTTGTTTTGCCAATGAAAATCCCTAGCACAAACAAGTCGGCGCCACATCTCTTTCGTTCCCCGTCCACCTCCCCTCTCCTTCCTCCAATTTCCGCGTCTCCCCATCCTTTACTCCCCCAGCTCTCCACCCCTACTTCATAGACCCACACGCTCCCTCGCATTGCCCCCTCACCCTACGGCATGCCTCCCTTTCCCACAATCTCTTTCTTTTAACTCTTCCTCTCACCCACCGATCTCTCCCTCTCACCCACCGATCTCTCCCTCTCTCCCCGCACTCTACGCCGTACCTCACTCTATCTATAGCGGCGAAAGCGAGCGCATGGCATCTCCTACCCTCGAGTCACGTGGGCTCATCCCTTCTCTTCCCTCGGGCAGAGGAGGATAAGACGAGAGAGAAACAGTTGAATGGAGGGGAGGGAAAGGGAGAGTGAAAAAGAATTCCGGATGAGGAGCGGGAGGATGAGTGGCGGTCGGGCGGAAAGGTAGAAGTATTAGATATTGGTTTTGCTTTCTTGGAGAGCCCGCATTGCGACCCTCAGGAGCGACCGGGAGGGAGTCTCCGAGGATCGACCCGAAGACCCGATCACTGGAATTCCTTGGAGCCTATCTCCGCGAGATGGCTCCACCCCGTGGGCACAAGGGGGATGGGAAGTGGACGGACATCTCTGCCGATGAAGAGGAGAGCGAGAGATGGGTCGGTGGCCAGGAGAGACTGCTCGAGTGGGTCGGGGAATTTTGAAGCGAAGGAAGCGTGGTGGTCTGGAAATGTTCGGTGTGGGCGCCGAAGACCCTAAGACAATGGCCGAAACGGAGGAGGGCCTGCCCGATCCCTCGACTCTTCCTCCCCTCACGCTCTGCACTTGGCCATCCGCCCCTCTCCCCATCCCGTCGTCCTCTCTCGGGACATACGTCCCCCACCCCGCCTTTACTAAGAGAACCCGAATCTTGCTCCTCCCCGTTTCTTTGATTGCTTTTTGATCTTTACCAAACGACTTGCTTCTTAATAAGAGCGGCCGCGTACTCCTCGCTTCGGGTTTGTGTGTACATATCACCCAGAAATTCATCCGATTGGTGAATGGCAGGGGGTGCAATATATACATTAAAATATCGACGCCTTTTTTCATCTCTGATGGTCTCATTTCCACCTCCATCGCCTTCCTTCCCCGTTTGTTAGCGTCCCCTGTCGCTGGATTCATCCACCTTCTGATAGAGAGGGGGAGGTGTGGGAGGGAAAACACGCAACGCCTCATCTCGCAGTCGCCAATGGATGACGTGGAGCCCGCCAGGCGAGGAGAGAGGTACGATGGTGGTCAGTCACCTCTGGGTGCGTGCGGCGCTAAGTCTCAGACTGGCGCCTTCGATCTTATTCAATATCACCTCGGAGATACGGCCGCGTAGTCGCTGTGGAGGAACCTGCGGGGCTGTCTCGGCCGAGAGGGGAGGGGGTGAATAGGAAGAGGGTAGAGGCGAAGAGGAAGAGGGGAGGGGGCGAAGAGGAGGGGGAGGGGGCGAAGAGTAGGGGAGGGAGAGAGGAGGAGCAGGGGTGGGGGCGAGGAGGAGCAGGGGTGGGGGCGAGGAGGACCAGGGGTGGGGGCGAGGAGGAGCAGGGGCGGGGGCAAGGAGGAGGGGAGGTACCTCTCGCTCTCTCTCCGCGGGAGTCTGCTGGGTGCGTGGGTGGGTTGGAGGGCGAGTCTCCTTATTCCGGTGAATGGAGATACGTCCCGTAAGCAATGCTGAGAATGGGAGGCCGCGTGGATTTTTACGATATTTTGACCGTTTAGTCGTCGCACTGGGAAGGCGGGGGTAACGAATCACTTCTCTCTCTCTCTCTCTTTACGAATCTATCTCTGTGACAAGAGGGATTAGCGAGGGTGAAGACTCCAGGCAAGGTCTCGGCGAATAGTTGATACTTGTTAGTAAGCGGGGATAAATTCGGCGACGCACGAAATAAATGGTGATAGGTCTCTGCGACTTGATATTGGCGTTGTAGTTTACGACGGTGTAAAGGAAGCTGTTTCCTAAAATTATTTCGAGAAACTGCTGAAAGTAGCGCATCAGAGATTCTCGCAGCAACACATTCGATGGTTAATGTTATCAGATATAGGTAGCGCGACTCGAATCTATAAAGACAAAGGAAAAATAATCTCCGGAGCGAGGAAGATTTTACCGGATTATAAAAATAATTAAAGACGAACGCGAACAATCGCTGCAAAATGATCTCAAAACAATTTTCGCGTTTTGTAAATATTTGAAATTATGAATTGCCCAGTATAACAATGCTCTATTAGTAATGGAAAATCAAGCGATAGGTTTCGCCTACAATCGGCGGAATAGATATCTCCGTTTCCGAGGTATCCAGACGTCGCCATGAGTGGCGATCTTAAAGGGATGTGCATACTATCTCTCGGGTTATAGGTGCCGACAACAAGAATATGGCTTTCAAGTAAGAATAGTGCGGAAAGAGTAAAACATTTTACCTATTTATGGACAGCCCCTAAGTAGAACACTCGTGAAATATGTGGGGGCAGCGCGAGAAGTACCATTAGAATAAGTTCAGATGTGGGAAGATCGACAGAACAAAGCTTTATCAGAAACTTTAAATTTGCTAAAAGTTGCGGAAGAAAGCCGACTTAAAGAGAAGTGGTGGCCATAGGGTCCAGCCAACAAGGTTTTGTAATAGAAACTCCCACCTATATATGAAGCTATTTTCACGAGTAGTTTCTATTAAAAAGAATCCATTGTAAGGGAGCGGTTTCTAGGATCCATCTTTCCAGACTTGGAACCAGGTTAGGATAGAGATCCTGCATCCTGTCGCTCTTAAAGGACTTTCTTGCTGCTCCCTAAACCGAACTTTCTCTCGGATAAAGCGCCTGGAACGACACGTTCCCTCGCGGCGTTAATTCCCGGAAGGGCACGATTTCTTGTATGCGTGTTCTCAAAAATTTAAAATGACATTTTAATGATTACCGTCGTATACATTATACAGCGGTATTTTAATAAAGTTTTATGCTGAATTGGAAAATAGTGACGTGTTCATTTATTTGGTTGCTGATCCCGGGGTTATGAGAATGAAGACCACGCGGTTTGCTAGGGGTATTTTGGTGTGTCGAACCATATCCAACCTCTCGACCGGTAATTGCCGAGTAAACGTAGATTCAGATATTGATCCCATCGCGATATATTTTCCATAGTTACTGTTTATGGTTATTTTTTCGGGGCGAATAAGGACTTGTCCATTCCAAATTCTACGAGGAATACTTTGCCCAGACTCTCCTTTAACCTCAGGCGACCATAATGTGCCTTATGGATGAATGCTTCGCAAGCATGCGTGGAATGCACTTTGCTCGCATCGAATCCACTCGGTTCCTCCACTCCCTCTACGGCATAGCGCTCCCTCCCTCCTATCCTCTCTGTTTTCCACAGCGACTTGTCCGCTCTTTCTCCCTTGAGCCCTTAAGAGTCCGCTGGGTCGCTGGTATTTGTCATTTGGCCAAGTGTTTCAACTTCACCGCACTTAGTACGGCGACCTTGGGGGAGGTGAAACAAAACAAATAAGGGGAGGGAAAAGACACACGGAAGGACGAATGAAATGCAGAGAGAGAAAGAGAGGAGGATGGGGAGGGACGAAAGACGGAGAGACGCACGCAACCCCATCTATCGGCCGCCAGCGATCTCCCTCATCACCCCAAACCCCCATTCCTCCCCACCTCCCCCATCCCCACACACGCATGCACATACATATGCAAACACTCTCCCTCGCGTGCTCTCTCCGATGAAAAGATGCTAATTGCGTCTCCGCATTTACGCTCTCCCTTACGTCGCTTTATTAGCGATCGCCTCCCACACGATCTAGTTGCGAGTGGATTCCATTTCTGTCTAGGACATACCTCGCCAAAGGTTGCACATTAGTCTCGTGAAAGAGTCAATCGGTTATTGCCCGGACGAATATTCATTTGTATCGGGCTTAAGGGTGTCGATGCGCAGGTGTTTTCGGTGTGCGTGGCGCAGATAGAGCCCACTTGTTCCTGCCCACGCCTCGCCCTCTCCTCCTTTCTTTGTCAATGAAGGCAATTCATTTATGCGCCTTGTACTTACGCGCTTCTTTTGCTTGACCTTGCAGCCAAGTCTTAAAAGAGTTCGGAAGCAGCGAGTGGGTGAGATGTGACGCGTGCTTCGTCCCTTTCCCTCTCCCAATTTAATTGCCGTTCGCTAATGACGGCCTACCAATTGAGACCAATTGTCCGCCAAAATATTTGATCTTTCATTTTATGAATATAATTTGGAACGTGCTGCCTGATATTAGAGCAATATCGTTAGTTTTGCCGCGCTGCTGAAATGAGTTAATTTTTAGTGATGCGGTTTACATCGTAATTCCTCTTAAAGAAACTCGCTGCAAAAATGACGCCAGTATAATAGATAATATTCACCAAGGCTTATTTTTTATTATCTTGTCGTGACTTTACTTCATTGCCTCGTCTCCACAAAAAAGAACCTACACACATTTTAGTGATGTTAACTAGCGTATTCTCCTATTCTGTTACGGGGAATATTTTCAGTGCGCGCTTTGACTTTCCTTGGACGCACATCGTCGAACGGCACCAAGTTGTAAAAATAGCGAGGATCTCATGGAATTCGCGAGTATATTTTGCTGTCTGATTTCTCATTGTATGTACTTGTCCCCTCGTCTTTAACCCAAGTGTTCGTAATTCGAACGTCACGGTGAAATCCCATTTGCTTCTCATTCTTTCATCTTGGTTTTTGGCGGTAAGGGCCGTTTCCTTGGGCGCTCGCGGGCCACTCCCTCGAAGATGTTATTCGCTCCGTCCGTTTATTCTTGAATCTCCTCGGATCCGGCGTCTGAGACGGTGGCGCCGCCATGTTGCGTGAGATGGAGTGGCGGTAGTGCGAGGAGGGGAAGATAGAGAGGGAGAGTGGAGTGAAAAGAGGAGAGGGAGACGAGTAAGGCCAGGGAGGATGTCGAGGAGGGAAACAATAAATAGAAAAAGAACGAAAGAGTCGTTTTATAAAAAGTTGACACAAGGTCACTCCGCAGCGCTCTCACTGGATCTCACAAAAACACGCGAGTCCTCCCACATACCCTCATCTCTCTCTCTTCCCCCCTTTCATCTCTTCCATCCTATTGTCTCTCTCTGTCCCTTTTCTCCTCTCGTATCAGAGGTAGAGGTCGAAGGAGTTCGAAAGGAGAGAGAGAGAGAGAATAAGGGAAGAGGGGAAGTGTTCGATGGAGAGTAGAGGATGGAGATGTGTGGACTCTTTTTTCTCTCTCTCTCGTGTGCCGTCCAAGGCAAAATTAACTGTGACCTCACCGTCGTCATCCCTGCCACCTCGTCCACCGTCGTCGCCTTCTCTCCCTCCCTCTCTCTCTCTCTCTCTCTCTCTCCTTCCCTTTTTCTATCTCGCAGCATACTCCTCTCTCCGTCCGTGTGAAAGTGGCCGTGGGGCGGAGGTTGGAATTTATGCCCGTTCCCTATCCCCAGTCGCGAGTCTTCCTCCTCCTCGGTGGCCGCCGCCGGCGCCGCAATCAACGGCGCCACACCGGTGCGCTCTCTCTCTCTCTCTCTCGCAGGGACGAGTCCCCGTTTAAGGCGCGTGTTGTCGTCGTAAATAAGTGCGCCTGCCTCTGCAGTCGCTTTGGAGGAGAGATCTCCTTTTGACGCCATGGGTAGGGAGAGAGGACGCTGCTACTACCTTTACAGCCGCCGCCGCCCCATCGCTCAGGAGGCGGGAGGAAGGAGGATTTGTCTTGTGCGGTCCTGCGTCCCGGAAGTGACATTTTCCACACGACCCTCGGGGACGATTATGACGGCCTTATTGTTACATCTCGGCTCTTTTCGAAACGCCGTGGCGGAGAATCGTCTCATCCGTTTTTTTCTTTCATCATTAAGTGCAGTGGTCGGCAACCTTTTTTGGTCGTGGGTCAATTAATGGGTTTTTGGAAACTTGGATGGGTCGATTAAAAAATTTAAATGAAAATAAAAATCAAACCTGATTGTTTATATAAACTACTAAATACTTACTCTGTTATTTTCAAAACATAAACCCTTCTTTGTACCTTTGTGGGTCACCCAAATCGTGATGGCGGGTCATAGGTTGCCGACCACTGATTTAGTGCTTTAACCTTTATAGATAAATTATATAATCGTTACTCGTTAACCTTCGTAAATGGTTTGATTTTTGATTAGTAACTACAACTGCAAAAAAACTTCATAATTTAATTTCGGTTCTTGACGTAAATTTTGAAATTTCGACGTTGTCGGTACGGGTCTGAAAGTTAATTGGTTGTTGAAATTTATTGCTCATTTATGCCATATCAAAATGTTCTTTGCAATTTTTGACACCTTGCGTCCTTCGTTATTTAATGAGAAATCGCGAGCTCCTGAAGATGAGACCTTCGGATTATTATGATTTAATAGCCTGGGTAGCGACCATATCGATCCTGCGTTCGAACTCAAAACAAATATAGGTATGACAGGCAAAGTATGAGATGTTGAAATGTTTTACCAGGCATTATTACTCAGGGTATTCGATATTGATTTCGATTATTGTTCTGTTTTCAATGTGTTTTTCTTTTATTTCATTGGCGTCCGTAGAATTTCAAGAACCCGATATCCGAATAATTAACTTTTTACAATCCATGGATAAATACCGAAGTTTTTTTTATCTGTCCGTAAAGTCTCCTTTTGTTTTCTCGTTGTCTCCACGTTTACCGGAAGTCAGAAGTGGGTCTGGATCGACCATGAAGGAGGAATAAGGAGAAATAAAAATATTTAGTCGAGGGAGGCCGCGTGTACAATGAACGGCCTTGCCTCCCTCTCTCTCTTTCCCTTCCTCTATCTCCTTTTCACTCGGACAAACTTCGCTACGGCCACACTAGTTCGTTTTTCGACTTACCGTGCCGTGCTGTCCCGAGTTCGTTCACACCGACGCCCCCCCTCCTCATCCCCCTCCGCCTCTTCCACCCCTTTTCCTTCCCCCACCTCTTTCTCCCACGCCTTCTCCTCCTTCCCCCGCCCCTTCTCATCCCCCCTCTTCCTCCCACCCGTTCCCCTCGTCCTCCCACCCGTTCCCCTCGTCCTCCCGCCCGTTCCCCTCGTCCTCCCGCCCGTTCCCCCCCGTCCTTCCGCCCGTTCCCCCCGTCCTTCCGCCCGTTCCCCCCCGTCCTCCCGCCCGTTCCCCCCGTCCTCCCGCCCGTTCCCCCCGTCCTCCCACCCGTTCCCCCCGTCCTCCCACCCGTTCCCCCCGTCCTCCCACCCGTTCCCCCCGTCCTCCCACCCGTTCCCCCCGTCCTCCCACCCGTTCTCTTTACTCCGCGCTCCGACGCCTCCCCCTCCGCTCGCCCCCCCCCCCCCTCCGCTCGCCCCCTCCTCCGCTCTCCTCCCCCCTTCTCGTGCATAATCGATCATGAAGCCGAGCTCGTTTCGCGTGTTTTTACCGATACACCCTCCACTCCTCCCTCTCACCGTTTTTTCCGAGCTCTACGTCACTTGAGCGTTTTCGATGCACCGCGACCTGGAATACGTAGTCGCCTCTCGCGATCTTCCACAATCGGTTCCTTTTTCAACCCTGTCATTTTATTTTGGATGATTTCGTCAGCATCGCCTTCGCCTCGAGTTGGCAAAAAATCTTCTGCAGAAGCCTTTCTTTTGGTCTATCCATCGGTCTTATCGTTAGTCTCCGTCAAAGGGAGTGTTTTCCTCGCGTCGTAGATTAGCCTTTTATTCTCCTATTTTCGGCCACGCTTATTTCTTTTATCGATGTCGCTCATATTACGTTTTCGTCTCGCCTCATTTCTCGCTTCGAATACGGCGCGCCACGACAAACTCGCACTACACTAATTGCGTCTTCGGTGTCGATGATGTCATTCTTTGTTTGTCACTTCCAATGTAATCGGCTGTTTATTTTTTTCTCTCTGTTTCGAATGGAAGAATTATCTGCGGCCGTTTTCTGTCGCATCAATCCCATCCTTTGAGATCAACTGTGCTGCTCAGGTAAATTTTGACGCTAGACGTGAACTATGCCTCTGTAATCGAAACATCAAATAAGTATTCCTCCGCTGCTTGAAAGAGCTGTAACAAAGTGCTTCCCTCGTTTAAATTTTAAGGTCTCCACAATTTGGCGTGCTTTCTTCCTTCTCCGGTTGTTACTTTTTATCCGGCCTAAAAACTTTGGATATTCGGTTAGATCCGCAATCTACTGTCCTTGCAAAAAGTCTAGACACCCAAGTTTGAGATCGTATATCTCGAAAACAACACCAGCGATTTTAATGGGGTGACAAGTAGCGGGTAGAGAATTTATTTCTACGTTAATTGATGTACATCTTAAATTTTTAGTCTATGTTTAAATATTTTATGTTGGTCTGTATTTGAAGAAAAACACGGTTTTTAGACCTGGAAATCCGATAAGACCAATTTGAATGTTTACATCTCAGAAACCCTACAATGCATCAACTTGCAATTTTAATAGCACTTACCTAAAACTATTAGGAATAAGTGTCTGGAAGTGTTATTTTATATTTGCAATATTAATACCCGATTTTATTAGATTTCTGAATTTTGGCTATTTTTGTCAATCCTGGGTTGTTTTCAAAGTTATAGGTACCGGTATCACCGGACAAATGCCTATCTAATATATTATAACCGCTGTGTCTCTGCCTGCGTCTCTGCGCGCGTCCCTGCCTGCCTGCGTCTGAAGCATCGAGTGACGTTACCTTCCGGCATGAACGCAAATAAACCGGGAACGGTCGGCTCGATTTCGACGTATCTTTCGCCTGAATACTCGGCGCGAACTCCTACAGATTTTAAGTGGATAGTCGTCCCCCGGAAAGACTGGGTTCGATACCAGGGTAGTGGTAGTTTTTGTTTTTTCATTTGATTAACACGTAATCGGCTAGAATACGATGTGTAGACCTTCAGTCTTTAACATTTTAAAATATCTTACGATCGAGACATTGACTTGAGATTTTTACCATCACACGTTAAAAGAAATGAAGATTCTTATTCGTACTTTCGATTCTGTTGTTTAATTCGTGTTTGCTCATATTTTAAGTTTATATTCGATTTGCTCCGATTTTTCAACATTTCAATTGTTGACCTCGGATTTATGTATTGTTTGACTCGGGCTTTCAAGTGCATTTGCACGAAGCCTACAATGAAACAAACGCATCAGGAACAATAACCGATTGAAAATTTGTGAAAAGTTTCGTGTAAATATAAAACAAATGAAACACGTAGCGAAGATAAGAAACGACTCCAATACATTGTAATAATGGACAACTTAACAGTTCAAATAGAAAGATATTTCACGCATACATTCAAAATATCGTTTCGTTTGCAAATTTTATTGTGCATTTTAAGCAAATTATTATATTGATAATGTTTGTGATTAATTTCTTTAGACAATGACGCGTGGCCGGTGCATTGATCACTTAATATTAAACAAACCACAGAACATACGATATGCTGTACCATCAGAAATATTGAACAAAACAAAAAATATTCCGTGCCGGTAGTATAAATCATGTAAGTATGTGCTTCTGGTAATGAAAATGGTGTGAGCAAGATAATTATTTTAAGAAGGGCAATAAAAGTGGTTCAACTAATAACACTCTTTGTAACAATGTTTTGTCATAGGAACTATCGCATTGGGTCACTTCATGCAAGGGTCTCTAGATGTTTGCAGGAAGTACTGCAACGGGCCCCTAGTATTACTAATATGTAAAAAATAACTTCAGAAAATTATTTCCCAAAAAAATGATACCAATTTTTATTTCACCTTCATTCTGCCTCCTCTGGCTTAGCAAAACTGGCGGGAGAGAGAAGGAAAGTAGCAATTGCAGCGTGCTGTTGCCACATCTTCTATGTTAGTGAATCATTTACATGACTGGCCGTGCAATGAATACGGAGGAGGTAGCAACAGCGCGCGCTCTCTCCTCCTCTCTCCCGCCGTTTTACTACGCCAGACGTTGCTATAAGGCGGAGGGAGAATGAAGATGAAATAAAAATCGATATTTTGGGAAGTAATTTTCTGAAGTTATTTTTTACATACTAGTAATATATGCATTTTTCCGGTGACAACGGTATCTTGAACTTTGAAAACAACCCAGGATTGACAAAAATAGCCAAAATTCAGAAATCTAACAAAATCGGGTATTAATATTGCAGTTATAAAATAACGCTTCCAGACACTTATTCCTAATAGTTTTAGGTAAGTGCTATTAAAATTGCAAGTTGATGCATTGTAGGGTTTCTGAGATGTAAACATTCAAATTGGTCTTATCGGATTTCCAGGTCTGAAAACTGTGTTTTTCTTCAAATACAGCCCAACATAAAATATTTAAACATAGACTAAAAATGTAAGATGTACATCAATTAACGTAGAAATAAATTATAATTATAAGCTACTTTTCGCCCCATTAAAATCGTTGCTGTTTTTTTCGAGATATGCGATCTCAAACTCGGGTGTCGAGACTTTTTGCAAGGGTTCTTCGATAAAGAATCAATTTCGCCCCGTTCGCGCTAGATGCCGCTGAAAACTGTTGCGATGACCGCCCTCCTCTCCCGGTTCGCGTGGAGGGGAAGGGGTTGGGTGATTGTGTGCGTGCGCTCGGAGTAGATAAGGGATACATACATCTATTTTATCCATTGGTGTTGTGTTCGCTAACACGTAGACACACTGTCCCCTTCTCGGAAAATATCTTTTTATCTTCGCTATCCCCCGCATGCGTTTGTTTTGTGTGGGGGGGAGGGATATTTCACCTGTTCTTTCGATTTGGCTAGAACCGTGTGCGAGTCGTGGGAAGCGAGGAATCCTTTTTTATAGCATTTTTCGCAGGCAACTTTTTTCAGTGATTGTCAGCGAGTTGGTGGTTTACTCGACGAGATTGTTCTGTCAAGTTCAAGCGAGATAACTCGTGATAGATTTATCCGGTGGCAATTAAACCAATTGCTACGGTGTCAGTTACCTCGCGACCAAGGGTGTATATGTTGTTTAACGTGTTCCAAAATCTTTTTGCATGAACTTCTCAGAAATATTTGAAATCCGCTTGAATTGAAAAGAAAAATCGGATTCACGTTATCGTCTTTTATTTTTAGAGGTGTTGGTTTCGATGGGTTTGTCGCTGCTAAGTGATTTACCGACGTCATCGAGCACGAAGGCTTATTTGAAATGAGTATCGTTGTTCGAAATCATCACCATGAATATATGGATATTCGCACAGTTGACTTGTGTTAAATGAACTCCGTTGCTCTATTCCGTGATCATTTTGGTTTATCCATTGAACACTGCTTAGTACGAGAATTGACGAATTTGGTGCTGGGATGTGACCATCTCACTTGCTTTGTTCATAGCCTTTCCATGTGCACTTTCACCATTCCGTGCGAGTATTGCGCCGAATTATTAATGCGAAATTTGTTTTGAGTTTTTAGTTCGAAATTTTTTTTAGTTTATAATGAGAAATTAGTGGTCATCATTTTTATTCGCGTCCTTATGTTGCATATCTTGGAGTAAACGGACTTGGAAACTCCCCACAGTATGGTCCGTTTTTGTTAGGCTCCATTACTGTCGAAGTTCGACCTTGATCCCGGCTCGGTGCCGAAGAATTTCAGAGGGCAACGGAATCTGCGAGAACGCTGGTGACCTTGGCAGATTATTGGTTGGCGCAATGGGTTTCCTTAGTGAAATTGGGTGTCATCAGAATCCAAAGTTAATAATTAACGTTTCTGACAGTGATTTCTCCTATGGGCTTCGTTTAAAGACCGTTCAAGGTGTCTCCAACCTTTCGCACCAGCAGCTAGACTGCGCTTCCTTTGCGTCGGTTCTGCCCGTTTTCTTTTAGTATTTATGTTCCGAATGGAAGCCATCGAATGTCCCACGTACATTATTTTTGATATCCACGAAAAAAACGATAGGCTGGAAGCTTATTTATAATAATAAATAAAATTGATATCAATGAAAGCTGTTGGTTTAAGACGAAGAATATAAATTCAAGATGCGTTATATAAACGCTAATCAATTTTATTTTCATATGCTAGCATATATTTTATTCTGGAAACCGTGGAAAAGTGTAATCGACTGTTTTGTTTGTATTAAAACGCATTTAGTCTCTTTTCCGGCATGCTTGGGATTGCATTTTCGTTCGTACTCCTCGCCCGCGTATTGCGAGCTCGCCCGCGTATTGCGAGGAACAGATGATATACTGTGTGCGGCTTCTAGTGCAGGAATTGTCTCCGGTATCTGGAGCGATATAAAATGAATTAATGCAAAAATAACATGCAATCGTCATTATATAAAACACGTTCTTTTATTAATTATTATTTATTATTATTATTTTGATAATATTTACCGTATTTGCCTGATTATAAGCGAAGTTTTTTTCTGATATGTAGATCGAAAAATTAGTACTCGCTCTATAATCGCGACCAAAGATATCTGATATTACTCCTCTCCCTCTCAGCCTCACTAAAATCCAATCCTCTATGTTCTATAGTCTATTCCGCAAGATGTTTCCTGCACTTATGTCTTCGTCCCGTATTAAACCTTTTAAGAAATAAAACTAATAATTTAATGTAAATCACTGGAAGCCAACAAATGTACGTTTTGTCGTAATGATTCGTTAATCCTATCGCATAATTATATTTACATTGGAAATTATGTGTAACTGATCAGACATTTTGAAATAAACATTAAGTATCAATACCCCGGAACAATTTTCTCTTTCTCGTGGCTTCTGAAATGGCCGGTTATTGTAGTCAGATGCGGAATTCCAAGACCAAATCTATTTTGAGGAAAGCTGCTTATAATTGTTATAAGCAGCTCAATGTCATCAATTCACTTGAACCGTACGTGGTCACCTTAAGCGAAACCTACTGTAGGTAAATAGGACTATTATTTTGGTAGCTGATGTTTCAGACCCCTTTTCTGTTGGGCCCCTACTCACCACATAGGCCTCTTAGGCGTAGCTACGCCATTGATGTAATCCGTCGTCGTCGAGGTTGCGGTATTGAAGAATTACGGATGACCAAAAGTGGCGATTGTGTCTCGTGCGAGCGTCTTTACGCGATATATTCCGCAGTTAACTTCCATCATTTTATCCTGCATAAAACCGCTCTTTTCGTATCCATCCGTTCCAGTATTCTTCTGAGATATACGCGAAAGCTTTTCGATGTGTTTTTTCCCGCCGACCGCCTCATCGCTCACCACATCACATAATTTTTAAATGGCAATTATGCTATATTTACTACATTTCGGATGAATCCCCATTCCTCGAGGTTCTTGGTCGGTCGGCGGCCATTGAAGCGCATTTTTCGTCTCGTAGACCATAAAAACAAGACCCCATCGAGGCGTGGGGTTGAGGCCATTTGCCTCCGAGGGCAGGAACGTTATCCATCGCGTTAGTATGTATTAAGTATGAAGCGAAGGACATGCATCGGTTGGATTGGGACGAGAAAGTCCAAAGCGGCGGAGCCAAGGAGCGAGCGAGCGGGCGAGCCTGGTGGCGTGGGGACGAGTGAGAGGTCGTGGTGGGGAAGAGTAGGCGGGGTGGCTGCGGCGGCCGGTGCTTATTCTTAGCCGGTGGTGTGGTGGCGGCGATACTCCTCGGGGGCGGGAAAGCCGTATGCGGGGGCGGAAGGAGGCGAGTGAGATGGCATCGCTTGATCGATCTGCGGGGCCGCCTTCCCCTCGGTGGCTACTGCCCTCCCTCGTGCATGCATGTATGTATATATTATGTATGCGTGCTCCTTCTCTCCCGCACGCCGCTTGGGACACGTCCAAATCTAGATTTTCGGTAAGTTTTCGATGAAGGTCTCTTTTGAGCACTTTAATTTACTGATTCCGTTTATTTTATGACTCTCCAAGTGAGGCTTTTAAGTCATCGCGTATAGATATTAGATGTTTTCAGTCTTTGGAGCTGAAACCGATGCCGCTGAAATTGGTTTCTGGACGTCTGAACTAGAGGCCTGCATACCCACAGTTTACCCGACCCGACCCGCGGGTACCCGCAGCGAAAGTTGCGGGTACGAGTCGGGTTCGGACACAAAAGGCACCGGTGCGGGTAAAGAGCGGATACAAAAACTAGTTTTAATTCCAATTCAATTTGCCTCGCCAATGTAGGCACAGGAACTTTTCACACGCCTTTTACTGCTCGCGGTCAGAAGTAGCGTTATAAAGGAAGATACAAACGTGGTTACATATAAGAGTTATCAGCATTCTTTATATGTAGTTTAACGTTCAAATATATAGTCTTTTTTCGTCAAATAATCGCGTGTGAGTTGTATTATATTATACTTTGTTTGTGAGAGAAAGGAACGACAGTTATTTTATAAAATTACACTGGTGAGTTATATGTGATCTCGGCTTTTGTGACAATATCAATCTACCACATCCTCAAAAGGAACCAATGCCAGCTGATTGAACGGTAAAATTTTCAGTTATAAGTTAATGCGTCATTCAATTATAAATCAAAATTTCAATCGAAATATTATTTTTATCTGCCCTTCAGATTTTAACAATGAATACTGATCAGATAAGAAGGAAGCTTTTGAGGTTAGAGTACATTCTAAGAAGAAAAGAAAATACCTAATCAAAATTTTGGGAAACGTTCTGTGAAATTTTAAATGAAAAGGGAGAACTGATTTCGAAGACAATCGCTTGCAGTAGTTAGAAAATGTTTACCGTTATGATAATAAGAAGCTGGGAACATCAAGTCTATTACGTCACAAGTGTGAAAATAACAAAGAAGGCGTGTCTAAAATTACAAATTTTCTTGTGCCGAAAAAATGCGATTTACCAAAATTATCAGCTGAAAAGTAAAAAAAAAAAAAATTTAGATGGCTGTGTCGAACTTGTAGTTAGAGATTTGAGACCTTTTGAGATAGTGTCAGGAGATTGGTTTTAAAATTTATAAAATTTGTTTTTCTAGTGTGAAAATGTTAAAAACTGAAGAAAAGTATGAAATCTATGAGAAAGTTAAAGTATTGATGACATTAAAAAGGAGAAGGGATATGAAATCTAATCCGTTACACCAAATCCGTGTACGCTTGTAGAGCAACCGATGAAAAAGTATAAAATGTCAGACACCTTAGTTCAATTTATGGATACAGACAGTAAATGATCATATTTCTCCAGACGAATTGACTGCATATATTGACTTAAAACTATCTGACGACATTACTAATAATTTTGATTTGATGAAATGGTGGGATAGCAAAAGAATTGTTTACCAAATTTAAGTATTTTAGCGAATCGTATTTTTACAATACCAGCGACCAGTGCTCCATCAGAGGTGTTTTTGATTGTCGGGACATGTTGTTAGTGAAAGAAAAAACAGATTAGGTCCCGAAAACGTGGATGGTGTCCTATTTTTAAACACTCATTTTAAATTTCAGGGTAGATACTATTAATTAATGTTTCCTTTTTTCAATTAAATATTTTTGTAAAATTCGTAATTTTTGTAAAAATAAATCGTAGATACTTTAAATACATTTTTTCGGTCTTAAAAATGAATGTCAATGTGCAATTGCATTTAATTTTAATTTATACAAAATAAATGACTGACTCAGAAATAATATTTTTATTTTTTCACGATTTCTTGCTACGGATTTGTGTCTCGAGGACCAGACAGTTAAAAAATATGGGTCGGGTTGGACAAGTAGGCCTTCAGTGCGGGTGCGAGCCTGCGGGTACGGGTCGGGTACGGCTTAGTAATCTGCCGGTACGGGTTAGTAGTCTGCGGGTACGGGTGAAAAATATCATACCCGTGCAGGGCTCTAGTCTGAACCTGATGAATCCGTTCCTCTTTATAGATCGATTTTGAACCCTTATAGATGAATTTACTATAATAATCCAAGAGGTTGATTATCCAAAAATACATACATAAATAGATGAATTTAAATAATCTAGGCAGTTTCTTTCAGCGGCACATATCGTTTGTGCTACTTTCACATTCCACAAGAATTGAAGTGCTGTCTCAGTAACTCTTATTGTCGCGGGTAAATTTATTGGGAATTCAAGTAAGTCCTTCAACATACTCCGTGAGAATCCTAGGGGAATCTGTCCTCGGATAAATATCCCCGTTTATTTTCTCCGCGTTCGAAAAAAGCACGCATCGCTTGTAAACGCTGAGGCGACGCATTCATGCCGTCCGTCCCAGTTTTTTCCGGGTATTTCCTCTACATCTTACATCGACTTTCCCGTGGACCGGTCTATTTTTACTGCGGTTTTTTCTCGTGTTGTCGAAGGATCAACAGGTGATACAGCGAAACAATCGAGAGTGCGGTAAAGTTCTTTCGCGGAAAGTCGTCGCGAAGGTTTTTGTTTGTGCACAACGGTGTTCGGGAGACGTAGGAGCAGGTCAAGGATTTGTGAGATTTCGTATGTAGTATGAAAAATACCTTCCCAGCCGATTACCTCTTGGGGCGGGAGTTTCCGTCGAGCGATTCGGAAAAAACAAGTCCTCTTTAATTAACTTCGTTCCATTTTCAAGTTTGAGATGCATTCCAGTTGAAGCCGTGCGGCTGCAGTCATGAGCAAAGTCGCCGTTTTTACGCGACTGCACCGGAGAGGGAGAGAAGGAACAACATCGCAAGGTTGCGAGAGTTTTACAGCAGCAGCGGCGGCGGGAGGGGAGCGTGGGGGGGTGGGGCGGTGGAGGGAGGGACGGACCTAGGCGCCAGCTTGGGGGGCGCCCAGACGCCACGTCACGGGGTCAGGGGATGGGCGGAGTGCGAAGTACGGAGAGGGGAGGCGGGGACGGTGACGTCAGATGTCTAGCCGTAACTCTCGCCTGTCTGTGGCACTCGGTCTCTCTCTCTCTCTCTAAAACTGCTCCAGGAATAGGGTTCCATTTATCTGTTCTCTCCCTCTTTCTCCACCCTCGCCCCCTCATTCCCCCTCCCGTTCAACTTTTTCCTTTTTGTCATTACCCCGAGTTTGCGTTTACTCTTCATGCTTCGCTCTGCGCGTGCCCTTTTCTATCCCGACTCTTGCCTCGTCCGATCCGATTTGCTTGTGCGTTTGAGTCTTAAGCTCGGAATATGCTCTGGAATATTGGAAATGTTGGTGACAGGAGGAAATAGTAAGTGGGTCGAAATTGCATACTCGGCGTTTTTGGACTTCGTCGTATGTTAAGCGTTGAATATTGCTTAGATTTGGTCATGTTAGCACGTTTTCTCGGAAATCAACGAGGCGATATCCGTCCCAAAGGGGCGTCACTATTTATTACTTAGGATCTTCAGACTTAATGTGAAATTATCTAGCTATGTAGGTTGCGCTTTTCGTTTAGTGCTTCAACATTGTGATTTTTAGGAAATTGAAAGGAGATGAGGAGATGATGTTCCTTTTTCTGTCGACCCCTACCATCGCCGTATTAAAGAATCCAATTTAAAGGTTCCCGGAAATTGTGCATTTGCATGAATTGTGAAGATAGAAATTGCCTCGTTCGCTCTTATTTTATTGCCATGCTCTACCTCAGTTTTCATATATGCTAGGAATAAATGCATTCATGTTAGAGCACAATTGCGATATATGAAACAGCATCTTCGAGGAAGAGAGATTTTCTGTTTACGGTTAAGTATGGGGTACGGTTAATGCAAAAGTCTCCTTATGTCCTTTATTATATGCCTATTAACTGTCAGTCGTCGTTACGCTCGAGGAATTTCATTCATTTTTCGTATCGTGCATAGCGAGATTTTCTAACTACAAGCTCTCCAGTGGAAACTGTATTTTCTGGTATTTGGGGCAGCCGTTCCATAATGAATGTCATCTATTTGAGGTGTTTTTGGGTCTATTTCGGCCGAGCGTGATTCATCTTCATCGGCGCGGTTTTTATACGCACTGCGTCGCCGCGTAGCCCCCCTACCGGTTGCAACACCTCCCTAATTCCCCCTTTCCCCCTCATTCCCCCTTTCCCCCTCATTCCCCCTTTCCCCCTCATTCCCCCTTTCCCCCTCATTCCCCCTTTCCCCCTCATTCACCCTTTCCCCCTCATTCACCCTTTCCCCCTCATTCCCCCTTTCCCCCCTCATTCCCCCTTTCCCCCTCATTCCCCCTTTCCCCCGTCATTCCCCCCTTTCCCCCCTCATTCCCCCCTTCCCCCGTCATTCCCCCTTTCCCCCGTCATTTCCCATTTCCCCCCTCATCCCCCCTTCTCCCCTCATTCCCCCCTTCTCCCCTCATTCCCCCCTCATCCCCCTTTTCCCCCCATTCCCCCCTCATCCCCCTTTTCCCCCCATTCCCCCTCTCCCCCCTCGTTCCCCCTCTCCCCCCTCATTCCCCCTTTCCCCCCTCGTTCCCCCTCTCCCCCCTCATTCCCCCTTTCCCCCCTCGTTCCCCCTCTCCCCCCTCATTCCCCCTTTCCCGCCTCGTTCCCCCTCTCCCCCCTCATTCCCCCTCCTCCCCCCTCGTTCCCCCTTTCCCACTCATTCCCCCTTTCCCTCCTCATTCCCCCTTCATCCCCCCTTTCCCCCCTTCATTCCCTTACCCCCTCATTCCCCCTTTCCCTCCTCATTCCCCCTTTCCCACTCATTCTCCCCTTTCCCCCCTCATTCTCTCTTTACCCCCTCATTCTCCCTTTTCCCCATCATTCCCCCTTTCCCTCCTCATTCCCCTTTCCCTCCTCATTCCCCCCTTTCCCTCCTCGTTCCCCCTTTCCCTCCTCGTTCCCCCTTTCCCTCCTCGTTCCCCCTATCCACCCCTCGTTCCCCCCTTTCCACCCCCTCGTTCCCCCTTTCCCCCCTCGTTCCCCCTTTCCCCCCCTCGTTCCCCCTTTCCCCCCCCTCGTTCCCTCGTTCCCCCTTTCCCCCCTCGTTCCCCCTTTCCCCCCCTCGTTCCCCCTTTCCCCCCTCGTCCCCCCTTTCCCCCCTCGTCCCCCCTTTCCCCCCTCGTTCCCCCTTTCCCCCCTCGTCCCCCCTTTCCCCCCTCGTCCCCCCTTTCCCCCCTCGTCCCCCCTTTCCCCCCCTCGTCCCCCCTTTCCCCCCTCCCCCCCTCGTTCCCCCTCAATTCCCCCTATACCCCTCGATCCCCTTCCATACTCCTCAATCCCCTTCAATACCCCTCACTCCTCTTCAATACCCCTCAATCCCCTTCAATAACCCTCAATCCCCCTCACGCCCCCCTCTCTCCCCCTTCAATCCCCTCACGCCCCCTCTCTCCCCCTTCAATCCCCCTCACGCCCCCTCTCTCCCCCTTCACCCCTCGTGTTCCTCCACTCTCATCTCCCCTCACACTCCCACTAATCCCCCCTCACTTCTCATATCCCCTCCCCTTCAACCCTTCTTTCCTCCCCACCCCCCTCATCATCATTCCCACCCCCATCATCATTCCCTCCCTAATTCCCCTTTCCCCACTCCCCCATCTCCCCTATCTCTTCCCACATCCTCTCTTTCTCCCCCCACCCCCCTCATCTCCCTCTTCTCCCCCTCATATCCCTCTCCTCCCCCTCATACCCCTCTCTCTCATTCTCCCTCTTTCTCATTCCCCCCTCTCTCATTCCCCCTCCCTCATTCCCCCTCCCTCATTCCCCCTCCCTCATCCCCCCTCCCTCATCCCACCCTCCCTCATTCCCCCTCCCTCATTCCCCCCTCCCCTCATTCCCCCTCCCTCATTCCCCCTCCCTCATTCCCCTTCCTCATTCCCCCTCCCTCATCCCCCCTCCCTCATCCCCCCTCCCTCATCCCCCCTCCCTCATCCCCCTCCCTCATCCCCCCTCCCTCATTCCCCCTCCCTCATTCCCCCTCCCTCATTCCCCCTTCTCATTCCCCCTTCTCATCCCCCCCTCTCTCATACCCCCTCCTTTCCCTCCCTCCTCCCCCATCCCTCCTCCCCCATCCCTTCTCCCTCCCTCCTTTCCCCCCTCCTCTTCCTCATTTTCTCCTTCCTCATTTCCCCCTTCCTCATTTCCCCCTTCCTCATTTCCCCCTCCCCTCCTTTCCCCATTTTCCTCACTCGTTCTCCCTTTCCCTCCCCCGTCCCTCAGTTTCCTCCCCCGTTCCCCCTTTTACTCCCCCGTTCCCCCTTTTACTCCCCCGTTCCCCCTTTTCCTCCCCCGTTCCCCCTTTTCCTCCCCCGTTCCCCCATTTCCTCCCCCGTTCCCCCATTTCCTCCCCCGTTCCCCCCATTTCCTCCCCCGTTCCCCCCATTTCCTCCCCCGTTCCCCCATTTTCTCCCCCGTTCCCCCATTTTCTCCCCCGTTCTCCTATCTCCTCCCCCGTTCCCCCTTTTCCTCCCCCGTTCCCCCTTTTCCTCCCCCGTTCCCCCTTTTCCTCCCCCGTTCCCCCTTTTCCTCCCCCGTTCCCCCTTTTTCTCCCCCGTTCCCCCTTTTCCTCCCTCGTTTGCCATTTTCCTCCCCTCACGTCCTTTCCCTTCTCTTCCCTGTCTCTTCGCTTACTTTTACCATTTCAACACCCCGTGCATCACGATGCCCGCCTTCGCGGCGCCATCCTTCTGAGAACCGCCGCCCTCTTCAAGTCGTCTAGTTTTGGATCGATCGCTTGTTCCGAAGAAGTGCAAAAATGACGCACAATAATCCCGATTATTCGGCTTGCAGTTTAACCGTAGGCAACGTTGAAACGGCTTCGTAAACAATGGCATGGGGTTTCCTTCTTTTTAAATGAAAGTCCGAGATGATTTACTTTAGAATATCGTGTTTTTTCCCTTATGTTATCTTCCTCCCCATCATCCGGAAGTATCGTTCTCCCGATGGTCTTTGCGGGCGAAGGTGCTGCCTCCGCTGCGACACCCCCGCGGGCCCCTTCCCCTTTGCTCCCGCGCGGACACTTTCACTGCCATGCAGTGCTCGACAGGGAGAGAGGGGTCATCCCCTTAACAGAGCGTAATCTCTTCCTGAATCCCGTCCCGTTGTAACCCTAACCGCACGAGAAGAGACCCCTCTTTCCCGAGCGGTTGGGCTATCGTCCGCAGTAGCCGGGGGTTCATTTAATGCGAGCCGTGCTTATTAGGGCTAGGATTTCGAAATATTTTCCTACTTTAAAAACATTAAATCAGATTTCTTTTTAGACCACCTGAATGATTCAATGGCTACAGATCGAATCTCCCTCGGGGAAAAATTGACTCCGTAGTTAACATTTCGAATGGTAGCTTTCGAGGTTTTTGTTTGCAGGAAGCTGGCGCAGCGGAGAATTTTTGCGAGGGAAAGATATTTGGGCTATTAAAAACTTCATGTTAGCTTATCGGGTAGGACTGGATGCGATGATGGGTTCTTAAAGGGTGCCCAATGCCGCATTAAATAGGGTTATAAATCGATGGAGGAGCGGGCCTGCTCGAAAAGACGGGGGGGAGGTATATTGTCCGAGAATCGATGAGATACTAGCTCTCCGTTTTCTATCCCGATTCCGGACCGGTGGAAGAAGATTCCGGCAATCGGCGGATCCCCTTCTTTCGCGGTCGCATCGAGTCGTGTCGCACGTTCGCTTTTGAAAGGCGATCTGGAACGAAATCTTGAAACTGAAAATAGGGGAGGAGTCGAAGAATGGTATATTTTGTAGCTTCCGCGATGGTTTTATTCGGTCCGTCCGTCTGAGACGCCCGTAGGCGGACTCCGCGACCCCTCCACCCACCACCCTGCCACCCCAATTGGTCCCGACGCCAATCCCCTACCCCGCTCCCGAGTATCTGGGTCATCCGTCCACGGTGGCACGGTGCGGAGCGAGCGAAGAACTGCGAGTGCTCACATTTGTCCTCTTCGAACTAACAATTGCCAATGCCTCCGTCGAGACAGATAAAAGAGACGACGCCAGAGTATCTCGATTCGCGAACGTTCCTGGTTTTTTGAAATCGCATCAGGCTTTTGTAGGTTGCGCGTTAGGTACGTCCACTTTCGTTATCCTATCTGAGGGACCTTTGGTAGATTTGAATTTATTTTCTCTCGTACCCCTGAGATTTTTTTATTTTGGTCACCCTTAAGATGTGCGAAAGCTATTTTCTCCAATTAATAATTTAAATAAAACTGAAGAACTTATGTTTAAGCTTTGTCGTACAGATGTAATGAAATCATGCTGCTAGCGCGGTGCAAAGAACTTAATTCAATATTTTAATCCTTAAACTAGGATCTTAATTGTATGCTATCGCTTAAATTTTCTCGGTCAACATGTTTAATTTTTAAGCGATGTAACGCTCGATAGGTAATTAATTAGTAAAATTACTCTTATCATTTTCTGACCATTTTATTGATTGTCCGTGAGATGATAAATATTATCGCCAATTCTTCGTTCGTTAGATCTGTAGAGTTTATTCTTTGAAGAAAATCACTTTCGATATTTCTTTCGGGTCATCGGGATCTTAAGTCCGTTCGGGTCAAGTAATAAAATTCTGCGAATTATTTGTTTATTCCGCTGGAGTTGAAGCATTCGCTACATCTTCGAGTCGTCCTATTCTTCAAAACTTAGAAATGCCTTCTCGCTTATCCACAGTTGATCTAGAAAATGAATCACCTTTTCCACTCAGCGTCTGCACCTTATTACCAACCAATCCATCGAATAGGATTCCGCGCCTCTCCCAAGAAGCTCTGTCGGTCCCCGCGAAGAGGAGTGCAACTTAAAAGTCTTGGTTCGATTGCCGGGAACGTGACGTCATTCGGCTTGGCTCGGTTCTCCTTGGGGCCGGCTCGTCACGGCCTGGGGCGCCGGCTTGGCGGGAAACCTTCCTCTCCCCTCCTCGGCGCGCGCGCCCCCCCGCCCTCCCTCTCCGCTTCCCTTCCCTCACGTCGAGGGCTAAGAATGGTCTTCCCTTTTTCCCCACCTCTGTTTCTCCTCGCTCTTTCACTCTTTCTCTCTCTTACCCCCTTTTGCCGCCCCTCCCGTAACCAGCGCACTCCCTTATTCTCGCGGGACTCCCTTCATCTTTTTCGCCCTTTCTCTCGCTTGTCTGTGCTCCTCCTCCCGCATCAGCTTCGGTTTCCTACGCGCCTCCTCCTCGACTCTTCCGACGCCTATGGCCCAGACGCTTTAGGAGGCGGAGCGAAGCTACGGCTTGGTAACGGGCGAAGAAGGGAAACGTGACGGGGCGAAGTGAGCGAGGGGATGTAGGGGAGGGTGGAACGGCGCCCCAGGCCGGAAGCACAAGGCCAGGTGGCGCCATGGTCCTGTGGGAAAGCTTTGGCCCGGGCGACAGATAGAATGGAATATTGATGAGGTTGAAGAGATCGTTTGTAGGCGGCAAGCCGCTAGCTAGAGCCGCCATACAGGGAGGTCTTAAATAGATGCTTAGCCTCCTAATATTGGTGGACTACAAGTACGTAGTCAGGGTGACATAGTTTCTGAGACAATTTTTTCAATAAGTTTAGGAAGTGACTTGGTTACGTTACTTTTTCTGTCTTTTCATACTCGCTAGGTCACCCGGTTCAGTCTTCCTTTCCATTGAATGTATACTACGTTGCCGTGATAATACGAAAAATCTTGATAAATTCCACCGTTTATTTAAGAGTAACAGCCTGGGTTTCTCCATAGGAAGCCATCGGTTGTTGCGGTATTCGTCTAACAATAAGAAACGAGTGAGTGGTGAGGCGCATTCTTGCGTATATATCGTGATTCCAGTGAAGACGGAAAGTTTTGCGTCCGCTATATACTATGTCTCTCAAAAGTCATCTCATAGTCATTTACTATTCATTTACACCAGGAGTCTCAAACTCACATCGGTGCTTGATGGCTCTCCGCTAAATCCGAAGGCCGCATTGAGGCACCGTACCAAATCCGCGGACCGCATTCCATACTTTCCCAGTCCTCGCAGGTTTTCGTATTCTTTGGAGATTCACTCTCTCCTCCTACAAGGAGGGAAATCGCCCTATAACACGGTCTTAAACCCAGTCATTACAAAAAATGCTCGATTTGGCGTCGAGGGTTCGGTCCTTAGGTTACGCAAGAAACACCCGGGAAGTGAGATGAACATTATTCTGTAACCCACCTGGAATGAGGAATAAACCGCAAATATGTAAAAAGAGCTTATTACACTTCTTAGATCGCGAAATATTTTACAAGAAATGCTTTAAAACGTTGAAAATACCGAAATGTAATCTAAAAAATACTACGTTTTCTAAATTTCGACACTTTCATTGGAGGTGCGTATTTGTTGCTTTTACAGTTTTTTCTCTCTTGTCTTACGACTTGAAGGTAGAAAAAAACAAATCCATGCGAAATTTTCTTCCCAATAAAAGAAAATCTCCCGATTAGGTTTCATTAACTTTCATTGTCAAAATTCGATAGTTATCGATCGAAGCAGATCAATTAACCAAAAGTGGCAGTTCGTTCTGTGTTTTGATATCTTTCAGCTGTTAACGCAATGAATGCTCATTTTGTGGTCGCGAGCCTTGCTACCCAGCCTACTAGGATCCGCGACGTAGCTCTTGCGTTGCGCTTTGTGCATGTCGAAAAACTTTATTTGAAAAGTTTCATTCGTACTTTAACAGAAGTATATGTTAACGATTAGTGCCGAGACTAGGTATTTCTAAACCCAGAGCAAATCCTCATAATAACGTCCCCTGTACTATTAACCATACGAGCCTCTGATTGAAATGGTAGCGTTTTCAGCGTTGTGAGTCTTGCCACGGGCGATTGCGCTTATCGTACTGTCGTTGTTTCATTTATAGCTCGCCTGCATGCTCTAATGCGGAGGTTCTCAACCAGGGTGACGTGATAGTTATGGGTTGAGGTGAATATTTGATGAATTCAGTCTCATATTTTGGAATAGAAAAATAATAAAACTAGAAGAAAACAGGTGCGCATTACCTGAATTTCTCTCTGTATGCGGTAGGGGTATCTTTAAAGGTATCTTGAAGAAAACTGTACTACAATATTAAAAATGGGGTGACGCAGGCAAATTAGATTGAGAATCACTCTAATCGGCAAATAAATGAAGTACTAGTTATTTAAGTGAAATAACGCGGTTGTTTATTTTTATTCATTGTTTTGTTTAGCTATGCTGATATAAGGATCTTTAAAGTTGTTTTTAGATTATCGTCGAACTCGTTTTTCTTGTGAATGTCATAATTTCTAACTTTCTCTCGCATTATTGGCGACATTAAAATTGTTCGAACGATTAATTAATCCTTGTCGTTTAGTATATACCTCCCTTTCGGCCTTGTCTCATGAGTTTTTCCTGTTTTTATTTCATTCCATAGGCGAAGGAGGGGAGAGGGAGTGGTGTAAGCTCGCCTACTGGGAGTTGGGAACCAGAGTCGGCAGGCTCTATTCCGTCGAGTTGCCGGCCGTGAACGTGTTTTCGGCTCGCCACCGAGGGGACGGTCTGTGCCTGGCCACCCTCGCCGCCCACCACCGACCCGTGCCATCCGCCGAACCCGTCAAACGCACGCGCTCCAAGATCGGACTTGGTACGTAGGCAACAGCCACCGCATTCCCTCTTTGAGTGCACGCCTCGCTCGCCCTCGAACTCCGTAGGGGACGAGGAGAAAATTTTTAATTTATTATTTATACAAAAATACATCAGTCCTATCGAAATCGTGCATAATAATCACTGGTTTGAAAAGGTTAACTTTTTAAAATAATAAATTCTAGCAAATGTGCCTTACCTGATAATTATGTCATTTTTATACCTTATTTTCAAGAATGGATATATTTTTCTTAAAAATATAATTTTTTAATTGATATTAGGTGGAAACATTTTATTCAATGTGCAATGTCCTATTTGACATGATTTCTATCATTAATCAGTTGGAGTATTTCCAAAGTTTCTCTGAAAAATAAACTTTTTTATTATACTTGAGACTGATGCCTAGTGTTATAAAAATATAAAATTTTATGCATTAGTACATTGTTATGTAGTTCACTTAAGAAAATTTTGTTTTTGTTTCTCAATAGGTGTTACGCTTAGCCAAGAGGCAGATGGTGTGTGGGTGTACAATCGGTCACAAACTCCCATCTTTGTCAATTCACCCACTCTAGATGACCCAGAGCTGAGGACGTTGCTGGTGTACCGTGTGCCTCCTGGACACTGTCTTAAGATTTTTGATGGAGAGAAGAGGAAGTCAGGGGCATATAACCGCAGCACTTGGGACCGTCGAGATGGTCCAGTGGATCCCAACTCGGTCCGCATCAGTTTTGCCAAGGGCTGGGGCTCCAAGTATACTCGTCAGGAGATAACTTCATGTCCCTGTTGGCTGGAGGTGCTGCTCGTTCCGTGTAGGTGATGAAGAGCACAGGGGAGGAGGGGTGAGGCAGGGTGACTTGTGATCATTTGGTGCTCTGCGAGACGCCTACACTCCTCCCTCCCCACTTAGTTGCCATCCTGTTCATGTTGGTGTCCTGCACCAACAGCCAGTGCCTGCTGCTTCCTCTCAGTTGCGAGGGGAGTCAGAAAATGCAAGAAGAATGAGGCCTTACTCGATGCTTGGGAGACTGTCCCTGTGGGAGATGTCCGTCTGCAATGTGTCCTTAGCTATCTCTCTCCTTCCTGTGGCAGCAGTGAAGTACCAAGAGATGTTTCCCTTAAACCCCGAATCTGTGCCCCATGGAGAACTGTACAAAATATTTTTGTCAGAATGCAACGAGGCTCCCGCTTGAGAGTGAATGTTTTATGTGCTGAAAATAAGCAATGCTAAAATGAAACAAGTCTGCCTGATTTTTTTATTGAAGAACAATTGAATGAAAGGTGTAAATATGGAAATAATTAAGCAGTCCCTCTGTACAGGGTACAAAGTTGACTGATTTTTTTCTCCCCTGCCCAGTGATGCCCTACTTTTATTCTGAAAAGTGGGTTGAAACTCATTGCAGAGCACTGTGTTATTTTATATAAAAAGCTTATAGATAGTATATATACAGA
The DNA here is from genome assembly GCA_028673005.1 of Tanypteryx hageni. Classification (NCBI taxonomy): domain Eukaryota; kingdom Metazoa; phylum Arthropoda; class Insecta; order Odonata; family Petaluridae; genus Tanypteryx; species Tanypteryx hageni. The sequence goes on along the minus strand of CM054112.1, from coordinate 221,941,673 downwards.
TATATACATATATAAATACTGTACATTGTAGGAATCACTTTCCTAGAATAATTTAAAAGTCAGTGCAATTTTGAGATTTTATGACTTTACAGAAAGTTATTGCTAAGGAAGCTGAGCAAAACAAACCAAAAATGCTAGTTTCTAAATATGTATTGTAACTGCTGTTACCAGTCCATTTCACATTCATATTTGCTCTATTGCTGTGTAATTTTTTTTCCATTTATCAAAATTTTAAAGCACGTTTGCCATATGTATATTTCCTTAAACAGCAGTTATGTCTCCCCCTCAGAAGTACTTTTTATGTGAGAGAAACTACTGCACTGACCATAATGGTATGATCCTAAAAAGCCTTATATTGCTGCCAATGAGTATACTAGACCAAAATGAAATTGTCTCGATTTATTTTGTCAAGAAAACACCAAAACAAACAATCTCTCCCTCCCTCTCTTTTAATGAAATCTCAAGTCAGTTTGGTTCTACCTCAGAAATTGTTGCGATCGTTGTTGTCATTAAATGAGAAAGTATCAAATTAAATCCACCCCTGATCATGTATTCCAGCTTAAATTGGAATTGCTAAGAATGAAATGAGATGAAGTGATTACCAGAGGAAATTTTTCATCAGATAATGCAGAAGCAACGCTTGTGACCATGTGTATCACATTCTAAAAACATTGCAATCAAATTACTGTGAGAAACAGTGCCTTGAGTAAATTTAATATATTGAAAAGTTGAGCCTTCACTCTCCCTCTTATTGTGTCTTTAAAAAATGTATACAAGTCTCTCCTATCCCAGCTTGGAAGAGAGTCATCTTCCTGTAAAAAGATCAATGATTTGGAGGACCAACATTACATGGCATTAATGCCGAGTGAATTATGGAGATTTTTATGCCAATATTTATGAAAATTTCATATTGAATGCTGAAAATGTTGAAACAAGGTAGAAAATATATCGCAATTTATATTCATATTGCAGCTATGCTACAGCATCATTGTTTGGTATCAAACTCAGAAACATTATTCTTTGACAGTCATGTTGAAAAATTCATTGTTGAACTTAAGATAAAACTCATCTCATTGTGCAAGAGCTTTGAGGGTACCATTAATAATTGAGTAGCTGCCTGCACCTTGGTTTTGTAACCAAGAATTTTAACAATGGGCCAGGGTATGAATACTTTTTCTCTTAAAATTAGTGGCTGAAACCACATACTCCTGTTAAGAAATATTTTGCGAGGTAACTGTATTTATAAAAATAATTTACTCCTTGTAATATCTATGTGTAATAAACCAGAAATAATGCATTTGGAATAAGCCATTCAAGAATTATCAGCAATAGTACATTCCATTGCATTGTTGTGGAATTCCTGCCACTATCAACGTTCTATTTGGGTACTTAAAAACTAACCTAATAAGGATAAATATGCAGCATTTGTAATTCTTGTATATTTGAAATGTTGACTTTTTTATTTTGTTTGGTGCTGTACTCCCTCATTCATTGCTGGATCCACTGTAAAAATCAGGTGAATTGCCTTAGAAAATTTTAATCCAAAAATAGTTTAAAAGATATCAAAACAGATTCTTAGGGAAGAACTTTCTGGTTCTTTCTTCTTATAAATTTGATAAAACAAACAGTTTAATCATACCCAATAGGTAATCACTATGCCGTCCAAAGGGAAATGTGGGTAAAGTTTGATGTTGTCTAATGAAGTTTGCCTTATTTCCCAAGCATATAAAGCCTTAGGTGCTGAATTGATTTCTTGACTTGGAAAATGATAGTGGCAGTGCAGAATTTTAAAACCTGCTGTCTACCTCCTGTATGCAGTATGTTTCTGAATTTAATGTAAATGAGAGTTTCTACTGTGTCTATTGTCAAATTATTGTTTTAGCTGGAATATGTTATTCTTGGAACCTTATCTTTATTCATTTGTGTTTATGCCTGATGCCTTTGGTGTTTCATAACAATTTTATATCCTCTTCCATAATTTATCGAAGTGTTCGCTTACAGTTCCTCATTTTTCCTTTCTTAGTTGCAAGGTAAGACCATGAAATATGATGGAACAGGTGCTTCATATGTAATACTCATGCACAAAATCAATTTGTTTGCAATTGTAAGCATCAATGGAAAATTTTTGTGGAATTACTGTCTCATGTTATTTTCAAAAGAATGATCAGTGGTGGTAAATTTATACGAATTGAGATGTACAGAAAATCAATTTAAAAGTTACAGTTGACAATCAAAGACACACTTGGAAGGGTGAATATCATTTGCCCATTGTAAATACTTGTACATAGTGAATGAGTGATGGATGAGAGTAGTTGATCTGTTGTGAATTTTCTTCAAAATTTTGCAACACTGTAAAGAGTGTATCTAATGCTGAGAGGGAACGTCTCTCTCTCTCATTTCTATTGAAATAAAACTCATGAAAATATATGGTGTTTTTTTAATCTTAATTTTTTATGGTAAAGAATTATATTTTTGCCCATCATTTTATTTGTTCAAAGTGAAAGTGCTATACAATTCAAATTTTGATATAGATTTTTGGCCACAAAAAGTTTAATCAATTGGAATTTTAAAATTTCCTTTGGTTACTTTTATATAAAATTTTTGGAAATCCATATCATTCATTTACATAAGAATCCTATTAGGATCAAAACAATTCTACCGACAGTATGTGGTTCTATTGCCAATTAAAATTTAGAGAAAGTGTGATCAACGTGAAAGAGCCTTCCTCCAAAATGGTATGACTTACTTGAATAACAGAAACCTAAAATACATTGAAGTGCATCATCACCATTGCATATTTAGTATTCAAGTTAAATGATATTTTTTGCACATTCAGGATTAATCCCCCAAATATATAATTAAAAATGCCATTTAATTATAAAAAATTTACTGCCAATGCTACATTAGTTTCTTTTGTTAAAATTAATTGTTTTACAAGTGTACTCGTAAAAAACATTTTCTTTAGCAAATAGTATTATTGTAATAAGCTCTGAATTTGATAATTTAACAGCAAAGGAAAAAATCTTAACTTTTGAAAAAAATAGTACTTGGGCAAAATTATTTCCTGATTAGTAACAAATGGAAGGTCTCACTACTTATAGGTAAAATATTTCATAAATAACTTGAAGTTAAAATTATTCTCCTCCACTGCCAGCTTCTTGTATATATTAATTATTGCTTCAATGGCATATTGCATTTTTACGAACTGACATTCAAGGTAAAATTTCTTCCCATTTTGACTTTCTCCATGTATGAAGTATAGAGAAAGTATTGTTTTCATGAAAAAAATCGAATTTGAGATTTCAATGGAAATACATGTTTTAAGGTCCCCATTTTGTCTATTTTCTTGATGTCTGTGTCGGTCTGTCTGTCAGTCTGTATGTGATAGGATTTTGTGGTCACTCAAACTCAAAAACTTACACTCATATCAATACCAAATTTTATATTTAGAATGAGTACTATATAATGAAGAGCTGATTAGGTTTTGGCAACAATCGCTCAATTGGAAGTGGATGTTTACTCTAATCATATTTTTGTTTTTGAAAAATAACTTTTAAATCATCATAAATGTAGCTGTTGTTTATTATAAACTTCATAGATAATATTATTCTCTATAACTTTTGTTTGAAACATTTTTTTGTAGAACGCATTGTTAAGGAGATATTTCATTTACCTATTTAATATTTGCTTTAATATTTGCTTTAATATTTGATGAATGTAAAGCAGTACTGGAATAAAAGTTGTGGGAAATTTAATTTCCTACAACCTTTGTTCAAAACATTTACCCCGTATAATGCATTCTTGAAGAGATATTTTAAAAACTAAATTTTTTAACTGCCACAACTACACCCCCTACCAGCAACTATTGAAAACACTTTTTGCTCCTTTTTATTTTCTTAATTGTTGGAGCTTTGGGTCTAGATCCAGTATCAGAAGGCTACGGTTTTAGTTTGTTTCTGTTCTTTGTAAAGTCTAATTTTTTCTCACAGTTCCTTAAAATATTTATTATCATTTAACATATTTGGAATTTTTAGAAATATTACAGGTATGGAGAAAATCATGAGGTGGCCACATCGGTTTTTTTACATGCATTACATTGGTCTTTTGGCTTTGCATTTATTTGTAAAAGAAACTCGATTAATTTCATGTGTCAATTTAAGATAATAATAGCAAACATTTTTTTCGACCATATGTCCATGGATCTGACTTTGAGAGCTGAGCAAGGTTTGATAACTAAAGAAGTTGAATAATAGACGTCTAGAAAAATAAAAAATAATTTTTGCTTAAATAATTGCTCTATTCATGTAAAATGCTGTTACATGAATTGAATACTGTAATTCCATACCAGGTGTTGATAGGAGCAGTTGGGACAGCTCAGTCATACCTTAGGTTTGATAGGAATGAATAAAATGAGCGCATTGGTTAAATTATAAGCACAAAACCATTCAGATTCATAAAAACATGAAAGTTATGGTGTGAGCAAACTCAATTATTGATGGTGTCCACTGAAGAAACCATGTTTTGGTGAAACCAAAAAACTCTGGTAAATGGAAGTTAGATATGAGGACTTTTGCCATTTATGAAAATCACTAACCCATTTATATACATAATTTCCATAGATTCCTATTATCATTTTTCACAGAAACTTTTTCACTCAATGATAGATAAATCACTTTTCTGTCACCAGTTTTAACAAAGAACTTGGCACAGTGAAATTAATCACAATCAATAATGGTTATGATAGCCAATTTATGATAAACTTTTTGCAGATATATATCAGAAAATAGTAGTGAAAAGTATTTTTTGTTTCCACCTGATTGACTAAATAAATCTCCCCCTCATTGCAGACCAGGGTTGCCAGATTTCCGGAACTACTGTGCGGGACATTAGTTACGCGTCCGCAAAAAAGGAATAAAATATTACCGAAACAGAAGAATGTTGAAATAATACCAATACCTTTCTTTTGAAAGTGAAAACATTTATTTATTAATAATCAGTATTACGTAGTACAACCACAAGCTTGACAATAATCAAGTTTTAGAAAAATCACAAAATATGATAATATAACGCCAAAAACACATAAAACAGTAAAGCAACCGTCTATTTCTATTTTCGTCACATTCTTTCTAAGGAAACCGGAAAATAGCAAATTTCCATAAGTACGTATATCTTAAAGAATTTAAAAACAACAAAATTAAAAGGAATACATAAGCGTAGATCAGTACTTCGACTTTTATTTATTGTTATACTTTTCATTTGACTTTATCTTTTTTTAAATATTAGTGCCGTCACTTCTTAAAAAAAACTGAAATTCTTTGCAACTCATGCCGAAATTTTGCCTAGCTATTTACACCGCCTCTAAATTTTATATCACCAATCTGTTTCTCACTTTGCGCCAAGCAGAATTCATGAGGCTAAAAATTCTTTCTGCTGGTGCATTTGAGTGCGGTATTGAAAACATATATAGAATAATTTTTAACAAATTTGGGGATTGAAACTTCTTAAAATACATTACCCATTTTACATCACAGGTTAATTGTTTTACTTCATCTTTTAATTCACTTATAAAGTTCTTCAAATAAATATATTCTTCGAATAGCAAATCTTCATTGATTGTAATTTTATAAATTGAAACATAATCTGACAGTTCGTTAAATAGTAGAATTGAATGCAAGCTTAAAGGACTTAAAATTTTCCTTTTTTTGTCGTTGAAGTCGAACCACTTCTCAATAATACAATCGCGTTATCAAAGAAATTATTGGCGTCAATTAAAAACCTTTTCACAGAGTAACTTTTAGCACACTTTTGTATAATTTAACGAGCAGTCGCCCCATAGTATTCTTCATTTTTTCTTTCAATTAACAACCGTCTGATATCATCCATGATTGAGTCAACTTATACAATGAGTACTTCATCGCCTTGGAGTTTTTTTAGTGCTCCTTGGAAGATTTTACATGCATTTATAACAAATCCTAAATACGCTTTGCCTAGTTCATCTTCGAAAAACATTCATCAAACAGGTGAAATCTGGTTTCTACTCATAAAATATGACTCGATTGGTTCGTAATTTTTCAATAGCCTCTCTATAGCTGGCAAAAGTGTTAACTATCTCGTCGGTGCGTGTCGTAGCATTTCACACCACTCATTTTCTGTCCATTCGTAGAACTCGATCAATTCCGTTGTTCTCTTAGTTGAAGAGCTGAATTCATTGAATATTTTTATGACCACTGCTTCTATATCAATATTGAAATTATTGCATGCTTTTTTAGCGGTGTTATGTAGAATGTGTAGATTATATCCAGCAGGGATAATGTTCTCATTATGTTTCTTTAAAGCAGTGTACGCACTATTTTTATTTCCAAAGTTTACATTTGCATTATCTGCTCCATAAGCTGTAACATTTTTCCAAAGGAATTTATTTTGAATAAAATGTTGGTTTAGTGGACAGGAAATTGTTGCAAAATATTCTGCCCCTAATGAGATGATATCAATGAGGTTTGAATTCCTTTGTAGACATCAAAATGCACTGTAAGTGGAAATGTTTTTATATTTCCTTTGTTAGATGCGTCAGTGCTAATAGAAAACGGGTGATCGTTCTCTAATATCTTTAAAACTAGTTCCTTGGAAGCAGGGCCGAGAACTTTTGTTATAATTAGAGAAATCTTCGTACAGGAATATTTAGCCGCTGTAATAGAATCTGCAAACATTCCGTGGAACTAGGAACTCTCACAGCCTGCTGATACAAAGCTATGGGAATGCATCGCCGAATGATAACTGAATGATGCCTCTGCGAATGCTGCATCATATTCGAATTTTCTGTTTCGCCGTAAAATTTTAAAAAATATTTGATGAACCTGCTACTGCTTTGCTGTATGAGATTTTGATTTTCTACATCGTTTTCCTCATCATAATATATTGTAAATGTAAAGTTGTTGCAAATTGAACATCTTGCCGTAAACTCGTCTCTTCCAGGCCGAATCCAGTTGTAATTCGAAGTCCAGCTTTTGTTAAAACATGCAAGTCTTTTCGATTTTTTTTCCGTGTTCTTGTTTCAGATTCGGAATCTAAATTGTTGTCGATATTTTAGTTTGTAGAAATTGTACTGAGGGTTCAGCCTAAAAAAATAATTTGTTTTAATTCTATATATTTTCAATTATAATCCTATATGGTATAGCAAGCTAAAACTTAAAAATTGGCGTTAATAGTTTATTTTCATTTTCAGAATTAAATTTGTAATATACGTTAAAGTTTTTTTTGTGTCCAAAGTGTGTCAGTAAACTAGTTGGTAGGACACGGGCAACGGAATGTTGGCTCACAAGGTAGTCTCTAGAGTAGAGATCCTAGCTTGTGTAGAATAGCGTAAGCATACCTGGGGTAATACTGGGTGTTGGTTTCGCTTGTAGCATGACGGCTAAATTGTGCCAAAACTGACCGGTATTGTGCCCTTACCGTTAGTAGGGAATGCTGCATGTGGCACGGGTACAGTATAGGCTGGTAACCTTGCTAACCCTATTTCTAACGTTACTACAATGTGCTATAAGAATGCCTCGGACGACCGAAACCATGATGGGCGGCGTAGGTCGAAGCAGGTTGGCCCATCTGATGATAACCCGGTATGGAAGATTGCAACATGGAATATAAGAGGTGTGTATGGGAAAGAGAGTGAATTGATGAATGAAATGGATAAAAGGAGGATAGATGTTTTGTGTGTGAGTGAAACTAAGCGTAAAGGGAGGGATGTGATAGAAATGAATAACGGTAGTTTGGCCTTTTGGTCTGGAGTAGATGAATGCGTGCACGGTAGTCAAGGTGTGGGATTGATACTGAATGTAAGGGCTAAGATGCATGTGAGAAAGCATGAATTAGTGTTACCAAGGCTGTTGTGGGTGCGGATGAAAGTGGGTGTGCGCAGGATTATGCTTGCTACATGTTATGCTCCGGTTGACGGTGAGAATGAATATGATAAGAATAAATTTTGGGAAGAATTGAGAGATATTTTGAGTGAGTGTGAACCAGGAGAAAGAGTAATTATGCTCGGAGATATGAATGGATGGGTGGGAGTAAAACGAGAAGGCACGGAAAGGGTCCTTGGACCATTTGGTGACCCAAGAGTGAATGATAATGGTGAAAGCTTGGTGAATGTATGTATGGAAATGGGATTGTTTGTCTCGAACACATGGTTCAAGCTCAAGTCAATCCACTTGTATACATGGACAAGAGGGGAAGCGAAGAGTGTGATAGATTTTATTGTGTATGATGAATGGTTGAGGGAGCTTGTGAATGATACGAGAGTTGTGAGAGGTGCGGAATGTAGATTAGACCACTATTTAGTGATCTCTAGAGTAGATCATGGGAGAAAATGGATTGTGAGAAAGAGGAAAGGGGAGAAGGTAACTAGAGTAAAAGTGGAAATATTGTAAGAGCAAATGAATAGGTGGGAATATGAAAGTGTGCTAAAAGAAAGGCTAATGGCCGAAGAGAGTGAATGGAAGGAGGAAATGAGGGAAGAGAATGTGGAGAAGGCTTGGAACAAATTGAAAGGTATTATCTTGCAGTGTGCTACTAAGGTGTGTGGGACTGCAGTTGTTGGAGGAATGAGAGGTGATGCATGGTGGAATGAGAGAGTTAAAGTGGCTGTGAATGAGAAAAAGGAGGCATATGTGAGAATGATTGCTGTTAAGAATGAAAATGAGCGAAAGGCACTGTATGAAATGTATAAAGAGAAAAGGAGAGCTGCAAAAAATATCGTGAAAGAGAGTAAAGAACAATTGCGGATGAATGAAGCTGAGAAAATGCAGAATGATTTTGAGGGGAATAAGAAGTTGTTCTGGAAATAGGTGAAGAGAGCAAGGCACGGAGTGAGTAAGGGTGTTAGCGGAATTTAAGGAAAGAATGGTGATATGGTGTGGAATGAGAGTGATGTAAGGGAGTGTTGGAAAAAGTATTTTGAAGAGTTGTATGGAAATGTTGTGAATGGGTTTAAAAATCCGAGTGAATCTGTTGGAGTGAATATTAATGAATATGAGGGGATTAGTAAGAACGAGGTAGTTAAAGCAGTGAATATGTTAAAAAATGGAAAAGCTACAGGTGTGGATGGCATAACGGGAGAGATGTTGAAGTATGGAGGTGATTTGATTTTGTGTTGGATGTGGGATCTGTGCAATCTGTGTGCAAGGAGTTCGAGAGTGCCTGCTGAATGGAAGGATGGTGTAATTGTACCGTTATACAAGGGTAAGGGAGATAGGACTGATTGTAAGAATTATAAAGCGATTAGTTTGCTGAGTATACCTGGAAAGGTGTATGGGAAAGTTTGGATTGAAAGAGTACAAAAGGTAACTATGGATAAAATGTGGGGAGTGCAATGTGGCTTCAAGCCTGGAAGGGGTTGCACCGACCAAATATTTGCCCTACAGCAAGTGGTTGAGAAGTGCATGGATGTAAGAAAGAAAGTGTACTGTGCATTTGTTGATTTAGAGAAAGCATATGACAGGGTGAATCGTAATCAATTGTGATGTTCTGAGCGATTATGGAGTGAATGGTTGGTTGCTGAATGCTATAAAGGTAGTGTATACTGGAAGTAGGGCATGTGTAAGGGTGAATGGCATGATGAGTGATTGGTTTAGAGTTGAGCAAGGTGTACGACAAGGATGTGTCATGTCCCCTTGGTTATTTAATGTGTTCATGGATAAATGTGTGAGACAGGCATGTATGGATATGGTGGGTGTTAAGGTTGGTGGAGAGAATGTTTGTGTACTTTTGTATGCTGATGATACTGTGTTAATGGCTGAGAACCCAGGAGAATTGCAGAGAATGTTAGATAGCCTGCATGATACGACAGTGAGAATGAACTTAAGGATAAATGTGGCCAAAACCAAGGTAGTTGTGTTCGATCGGGAGAATGAGGTGAACGACTGTCAATTTAGCATAAATGGTGGAACGATTGAGCTAGTGGATGAATTTGTATACCTTGGTAGAATGTTTAGTAAAAATGGTAGAGTAGATGGGGAAATCAAAAGGAGAGTGAATGCTGGTAGAAAGGTGGCAGGGAGTGTGTGGTCGATTGCAAAGAATGAATGGTTGTCAAAAGAAGCGAAAATGTCTGTATACAAGAGTGTTTTAATGCCTACCTTGCTGTATGGCAGTGAAACATGGGTGTGTCAGGAGAAGCATAAAAGTAGTTTGAATGTTGTTGGGATGGGATACATGAGAAGAGTTTGTGGAAAATCTAGGAGGGAATAATTGGGTGATGAACGAATGTGTTATGAAAGCTAGTGTGGCAGATTTGTATGAGAGAGGTCTGCTGAGGTGGTTCGGGCATGTAGAAAGAATGGAGGAGAGTAGAATCACCAAACAAATATATGAAGGAAGAGTGAATGGCGAGAGAGGGAGAGGCAGACCGCGCAAGACTTGGTTGGATGTGGTTAGTGAGACTCTGAGAAAAAGGGACGTGAAAAGTACGAGGAATAAAAGGAAATGTATGGCTCAGTGTATGAGTGTAAGTGAAGCAAAAGAAGTGTGCAAGGATAGAAGTGTGTGGAGGAAGCATGTGGTGATGGGTTGGTAATTGGCAGACATAAAATTTCATATTTTGGAAAGGAATCGCATTGTATTCTGGGCAATAATGTGTATTCATATCTTTAGTTTACTTACCTTGAACAATAACTTTTATAGAGGTACAAGTTGAGCAGTGAAATGAACTGAAATATAACCTGCAGCTCTGCTTATGCAGTTTATCTGTGGTTAACAGCTTGAGAGTAAAATGACAACAATCACAAATTTTACGTCCTGCGTAGTCGATGTTGAGTGTATTCAGTTTGGGTATATTCTCCAAGTAGTACGGGAACAGAGCGTTTTCACGGTCTAGTCACAACTGTAAACGAGTTCTTTCTCGAAAAGCGAACTACGCGGGGGTGAATAAATCAGTCATTCTCTATTGAGACAATGTTTCACTTCACCGTAAGCTTACCTCTCCATAACGGCCTTCTCCTAAATCACGTGACTTTTAGAGCAATTATGTGACAAAAGCTTTCAATATGACTATATACCAATGCACTAAAGCTTTCTATTTATAGTGGGCAGATGTGAATATTTAGTTTCAAAATGGTTTAGCAGTATATTTGAAAGCCTTGCGGGACGCGGGACAATTTTTTGTTGCGCGGGACTATTGCGGGACGTCTGGCATCCCTGTTGCAGACTCCCCTTCATAGTAAATCTTTCCTATAAACTAAGAGTCTTAAACTCACATCAATGCATGAGCCACAGTAAAGCTCTCCACCAAATCCACAGGCTGCATTAAGGCATTGTATCAATTGTACATACTTTCCCATTCCTCACATCATTTCATATCTTATGGACATTCATTGTCACCTTCCGCAAAGGAGGAATCGACCCAACCTTATGATGAGGCCTTAAACCGGTACATCATAAAAATACTAGATTACTCAACGAGGGTTAGGTACTTTGGACAAGCATCACATGATCTGGTAGTGAAAGAAACATTCTTCTGTGCCCAAACTATGTAGGGTGTTATAAATGAGAATGAGCAATAAACCGCAGATATTTTTAAAGTTATTATTTACTACACACCTTAGGTCATTTAAAAGGATTTGCATGAATTATTTTTCAAGAAATACCGTATTTACCCGAATCCAAGGCGAAGTTTTTTTTAATTTAAGCTTACGAAAATCGAGGGTCGTCTTAAATTCGAGTACGAAGTGGTATAAGTTAGAGTTAGAATACACTGCATTAGATTTGCAGATGACATTGTAATATTCAGCGATTCAAAAAGATAAATGAGTAAAATGCTGGAAGTATTATCGGACACGTTAAAACAGTGGGAATTAAAGATAAATATCAAGAAAACCAAATTGATGGTTATAGGCAAAAGTAATGCAGGGACAATATCAAAGATCAAAATAGACAATCAGGAAATTGAGCAGGTGAAGCAGTTTTGCTACCTAGGTAGTACAATTACTGAAGATAATAGATGCGTACAGGAAGTGAAAAGAAGAATAGCACTTGCAAAGCAAGCTTTTCGATGCAAAAGGAACCTACTGACAAGCAGTCATATGAATTTGGAAGTAAGGAAATCCTTTGCAAAAGCTTTTGTCTGGAGTACCTTACTTTATGGTAGTGAAAGTTGGACGTTAGGAAAGAGGGAGAGGTCCCGTCTGGAAGCGACAGAAATGTGGATATGGAGAAGATTGATAAAGACAAGTTGGACAGAGAGAAAGAAAAACCTTGAAGTTTTGGAAGAAGTAAAAGAAGAAAGGAAACTGATCAAAGGAATGGAAGAAAGGAAGGCAAAATTTTTAGGCCATGTGATTAGACATAATGGATTAATTGTGAACATCTTGGAGGGGAAACTGTTAGGGAAGAAAGGAAGAGGCAGACCAAGAAAGAAATACCTAGATGACGTGGAGTCAGTGATGGGAGTTAAGAAATACGAGATGTTGAAGAGAATGGCAGAGGACAGGAGTTCATGGTTGCAGCGACAAGGCTTAGCCTTTAGATGCAGAAGAAGAAGAGTGGTAGAACGTCAGTACATCGCGGTCAATTCATCGTGCATCAATTCGTCCAACGAAAAACACATCGAGCATAAATACATCGCAGGACAAACTCGTCGTTCACCAATTCATCGCTCCACAAATTCGTCGCGAGACAAATTGGAAGGCGAGACACCATGACTGGTGTATGGCAGGGAGAGATACTTGTTGGGTTGAGTGAGTTGGGAGTCACCCACTCCCATACACCATCCAATGTGTCTCGCCTTGCGTAATTAACAAAGAGAATTGCGATTTATCCTGGTTGAATCGAAATATAAAGAAAAATTTTGATGTGAAAAAGTGTCTTCCACTGCCCTACACCAGTCATGGTGTCTCTCCTTCCAATTTGTCGAAAGATGAATTGACGCGCGATGAGTTTTTCGTGCGATTTATTGACGCGCTACGAAATTTTCGTGCGGCAAATTGACGCACGACGAGTTCTCGTAAAACTGTACAAAGTAAGGTTACGCGTTTAATCGATGTTTTTAACGCTAAACCCCCCAATACCGTCAATTTGACGGTTTTTAAATTTTGCTTCGCTGCTGTTTCGGCATTTTCCAATGCAGGACGGTGCCCCACCATGACTTTTAATCATTTTAGGGCAACTATTCCTTGAAAAAAATCTACTTCCCCGGGACACTTGTTAATGAGAAAAAAGGGGATTTACCTAGAGCACTTTGACGGCCGTACTGTTTTCGACGAATTCCATTTCCACAAACTAGCATGAAGTGTTTAGTTCAGGGGTCTCAAACTCACATCGGTGCGCGGGCCGCATGAAGGCCTTCTATCGAACCCGCGGGCCGCACCGTGCCAAGTCAGCATGCCACGAATGCACTCTACCCTTCCCCATATCCATTCATTGCAAAAATGCTAGTTTTGGCATCGAGGATTAGGTTATTTTGAAACGCAAAACACACATAGGCAGCAGGAATAACATACTTCTTATCCCACCTTTGCAAAATTTTTATAAATCTGAATGAGCAATAAACTGCGTATGCTTTAGAAGTGCTAAAATAATAAACTTCTTAAATTTCTTAGATTTACATGACAAATTTTCTAAGAAATGAATTTGAGTTTTGGCCCTTTAGTGTAAACCAGTTTATTTCGCGAGCCGCGTGCGGCTCGAGGGCTGCGAGCAGTGTTTTGTGTAGTCTAGATCAAACGATCTAGATCGTTATCTAGATCAATATTTTATGGCCTATGATCTAGATCAGTGGTGGCGAACCTTTTCTAGCACGCGTGCCAAAATTACCTTAATAAGAGAAAATTTGCCTGTTGGCGTGCCAGTACCTATCACAACAAATTTGTGTATATTCGTATAATATAGTGCATAGTATGTCTTTTTACACACAGGAAGACATATATACTAAATGATTCAAATGATATATCGACAACAAAGTAAGAAATATAGTTTTTTCATGTGCATCGAATTCTTTGTACGAATCCCGCATCTTCAAGACTTGACAAATAATATTAAACGCTAACGAAAATAGGTTGCATTAGTGGATAGCGTTAACGGAGTTATCTTTGGTGGAGGTGGCACTCTCTTGGAAGAAACAAATTAGGTATCTCATGAAAAATCGTAATACGTAAAAATGATTTAATAAATGACGTAGATTAAGTAATGAAGAAGATGAATAACATGAACGGAGTGATCCAAGGTATCAACTTCCGTTTGACAAATTCCAATTAAAAACTTATCAGATGTTAACGATATACTAATAAAAATGTCAAATAGTAAATTTAGTGCTGATGCCAGGGGCAGATTGGGCCGCCGGCGAATAATCATAATATAACCGTATACGAAGCCACTTTTTCGCATCGTCTTAATACCTACATTTATTAGAATTCTGGGGTAATTTTTGCATGTCGCTGTGTTAGCGAGTGGCACATTTTATTTCGTTTTCCATTTTGTGGCGTGCCAACGAAAATAGTTCCGCGTGCCATAGGTTCGCCATCACTGATCTAGATCATAAAATTATCTCGATCTAGATCACAAATTTGTATGATTTCGCGATCTAGATCACAGATCACTCTCCCTAATTTACCAAAGAGAACGCTATATACACGCTGCGCCGCAAGCGCCGATCACCATAGAGTGGGCAAAAGGATTCTGAGGCACGCCACAGGTGCGGCGAATGAGCCATAACTTTCGCTACGGTTAGTAAAAATGCTCACTAATAAGTACGGTAAATTTCCTGAGTAAGGAAAAATCACAGTAATGTAACGCGGCAATGCGAGCGTCGAGAGAAATGATACGCCATCTGTCGAACCACGTCGTCGCATCGGTTCGCTTTCACTCTTTCGCTTCAAACTTTTGTGAACACACTGTATGAACTCTGTGGCATTCTTTTTCAAGAATGTATTTGTATCTTATTTTCACTCCCGAACGTTTCCAATTTAATATATTACAATTCGGCAGCGTCAGGCAAGAAAGTGAAAAAATCCACTCAGTAATGCGGCTAAATTAAAAACATTTTAGAAGTGAAATTCGCCACATTTTAATCCAATTTGCCAAATGTGATTGGTGAACGTGTTGCCGACCACAGACAGACGGCCGAAAGAAGCAGAGCCTTTGTCACACGCCGCAACGTGAGCGAGGGAGTGGAGGGAGGAAGGCTGAGAGGCAGCGGAGAGGGGGACACCTGCCGCCGGGCAGGGAGAGTAAAGTGGAACCAACCTGTCGATGCTTGTTGCACTCTGCGGTTCTTGGCGCTGGCCGGTTATTGTGCCGTTTGTAATTAATCATTTTATGAGTGTTGTGCACGACAAGGACAAGAGATGAAACGTTCAAGAAGGAATGACAGGACACGGCAAGACTCTGAGATTGAGACGGATACGGAGGAAGAAGGTCTTGGTGAGAAATGGAGCAGCAATGACACGAGGGCAGCTGGTAGTTCTGGAAAAAAAGGGGAGGGAAGTCCGGAGTGTGCGAGTAATATTCCGCTGTCAACAATATCTGATGAAGAGCTATTCAAACTTGTGAGCAGTGATGTTACTGGTAACATCGTAGTCAAGTGCAAGCTCTGCCCCCCTACGAACAATGTGAAGCGAGGAAACAAGTCACCCACAGGGACTCTTATAAGACATATTAAGGTAACTTTGATTATTTACTGTTTTATCTTAACCGTTGCCTCTGTGGATTGGCAGTAGTAATCTGAATCTCTAAAGTCTAAATAAAGTGTTTGTTGAACACGCACCTCAACACGTACCCCTTCCGCCCTCATTTAATGTCCATTTTCAGTTGTTATTTTTGTTATTATAAGAACGCCCACTTTTTAATGCAATTGGTAGAAGATTAACGCTATTTTGGAAAGAGGGAAGTTTTTGGCCTGAAAATGCGTGAACAAACCCCTTTCAATTTGAAGCACGCGCTGTCACATAGACTCGAATGGTTTTCAAAGTTTTAGCTTTTTGTTGAATATATGAGCTGCCAAAGGTACTTATGCTTAAGATCTAATGATGTCTTATTACCTCTACGTTTATGACGAGTGGCGATTTTTTCAATACTTACCTAAACTAAAGAGATGATTCTGTGCATATATACGCGACAAGGCGAGTCTCCTGCTACTGTTTATAGTTTTGCGTAACGCTTTGTATTTTTCCACCAGACTTGTCATCCAAGATAAAAATCACGTTTGGATGAGAAAAGAGCGTACAAAAATGCGAAGCGCAGTGCGGCAAAATCAAAGCCTATCCACCCCTTTTTTTAGAGCTGTTCTGGGCAAACCACTCACTCAAATTCTCTCCTCAAGCAGAGAGAGGTAAGTAATCAGTTCATCAAGTGTAAAGATGAGCTCGAGAAGCCCTAAGTTATATACATTTTTGTAGAGATATTATGCAATCAATATCAATATTCGTGCACATCGGCACGATGCGAGGAAGTATCGGGTGTATGCGAAACTAGCCTCGCCGCGTTCTTGTGATAGACTACAACTCCTTCCCGAACGTTTTCACAGAGCAGTGTATTTCGTTCTAGGTCAATGGAGCAATAGCTGATTTTGTTACTGAGACGATGCAGCCTCTCGCTGTTGTAGAAAATCCAGCATTTCAGAAACTGATTTCTATTCTGACCCGGAGAAACATAGGTCCTATTTATTGCTCAGAAAGAAGAGCACTTACGGACCTGCTGCGCGGTCAATTCGTTTCACTTGAGGCGCGAATGAAAGAGGTTCTAGGCGTGCAACACTACCTATGTACCACTGCAGACATATGGTCTCAGCGTAACAAGTCATATTTGGGCATGACAGTTCACTTTAATGAACGATCGAGTTTGCAAAGGAAATCACTAGCCCTTGCATGCCGGCAATTCAGATTTTACCACACATTTGATAAGATTGCCGAGTTGATATACGATATTCACAAATCTTACGGCATAGAAGGGAAAGTTACACACACCGTCACGGATAATGCCTCTAATTTCGTGAAAGCTTTCCGTGAATTTGCAGCGCCTGAATTACAAACCATACCTGAAGAGCTGAATACTACTGACAGTGACATGGAAGAGGAAGACGATGTTCAATTCAGTGAGCTTACTTTGCCTGTCAGTTCGGTGGATGATGATGATATAGTTCTACCACCCCAGCTAAGATGCGCCTCTCATACATTAAACCTTATTGGGACTGGTGACGCAAAACCGGATTAAGTCGGCGACTCTAAATATGCGACACAGCGTGCTTCAGCATTCAGAAAGGCGCATATGCTGTGAAACATGCTTAGCCGCAGCAAAGTAGCGTCCAATTTGGAGAGGATATATGCAAACCGAAATTTCCCGTGCCAAACCAGACACGACGGAACTCCCACTATGATGCTATTTCCAAAATCCTGGAATATCGCAATGAACTTTGTGAACTTTGCGCCACTTTCAAGATCGCGCCCTTTAAACCTTCAGACCTCAACTTTTTGGGAGAATGGCGGCGCATCATGAAACCGATCGCAACAGCATTGGACGTTCTCCAAGTGGAGGCCCCGTGCCACCTTGGGTCCATTATGCCATCTGTTAAAGTAGTGGCAAGAAAACTGAAAGCTATGAAAGGTAAGCTGACTGTGTGCGAAAAACTACGCAATGTAATTGAGGAGAAATTAAATAAGCGTTTTTCGTTTGTTCTGGATCTCACATTGTCCTCCATTAGAGACTACATTTTGGCTGCGGTTTCTCATCCAAGATTCAAACTACGGGACATTGAGAAAGACAGTGTAGAACTGTGCAAGTCCATGTTCAAAAACGAGTGCGAGAAAGTGCAGAGAGACCGTTTGGCTAAAATAGATTAAGGCGTTCTTACTTTCCCAAGCTCGTCGTTCTCTGCCGAACCCTGACTCCCTATGCTGATGCGTTCTTTAAAGAGCTACAGGACAGTGGCGATGAAAAGGAAGTTGAATAGTGGAAGAATATTGCTGATTTGGAAGCTAGCCGATACATAAATGATACCTGGACAAGCCTAGATATTCTTCACGAGTATCCCATCGTGAAAGAAATTTTTTGAAATACAATACCCCATTGCCATCATCAGCACCAGTGGAGCGGATGTTCAGCACTGGTGGACTTCTCCTTACTCCTCGAAGGAACCGCCTTGGAGACAGTAACTTCGAAATGCTGCTGCTGACCAAAGTGAATTATTATCAATTATTCTGAATATGATTCATAAGTTAGGCTGCACTCTGTAATCACCATCTATGCTATCATCATTATTTTTTTAGCTAGACTTGAGAATTATTTTGATTTTATTTTTATGCATCATTTGTACACGTCAAATCTAGTCATTACATTAAAATTAAGAAGGCAGAGGGCACCATTTTTATTTTTGATAAGATTGAGGCATATTTTGAATAAAAATTAAAAATGTCCAAATGAACATATTTCATTTTCTTTCAACACATTCCTTAATTTTTCCTACGACGGCCAACATTGACTTAATTCTTATCTGTGTATTAGATAACCCATGAAGGTATCAATGGTAATATAAATAATTCAATGGCATATTTAAAGAAGTAAATCGACATTGACATAATAAATTATATCCTGCGCCATCCTCGGTAACTCGATCGCATGAGCATCTTCTGCAATTCGATATTATGGTATATAGAAAATTGGGAGACTCTACAAAGGAGTTTCTCCTTGACAATCAGCCGAAATGACACAGTTGATCTGTAATCTAGATCATGATCTGATCTGATCTTGATCTTAGTTTGTTTCCTACCCGTGATCTGATCTTGATCTCAGATCATATTTTAATTCAAGATCTGATCTGAGATCTAGATAAAAATTTACGTGATCTTGCACAACACTGGCCGCGAGTTTGGGACCCCTGGTCTAGTTCTTTCAACCTTCCCTCTCCTACATTGGCGCCACTCTCCTACCCCCCTCTCTCACTCACTCCTGTCAGTCAGTCGTGAAATTTGTCGCATTCTGCATGTGTCACGTGTTTTCTATTTGCTCGCTGCATTTTTGCTTCAGCCGTACAACATAATGGCTTCGCACCGTCCGAAATAGTAGTTAATATTGTGAGGGAGGCCCTGGGTCCAAAAGCACATGCAAGGTGAAATGTACTTGAAAACAGCAAGGCTAATTCTTGGCAGCTTTTTATCGACAATGAGTCATATATGCAATGCTGATGAACTCCAGTTTTCTTCAAATTGCCATCTAATTACACTGTCAATGTAAAAAGTGAGAAATGTGATAATAACAATACAGGCATGCCTCGCTTAGCGTATGAGTGGCGTTCCGAGACATCTGTACGCTATCAGAATTTGCGCTAGAAGAATACTTTTTAACATAGCACTTAACCCAGTTGATTTTTACACTTCAGAAATTTTACTATTTTTATCTTGCAACTTATATAATGATAGGACATTTTTACATACTAATTTAAAGTGAAGAAAACAAAGTACCATGTTTACTCGTGTAATATCTGCACTTTTTTCCCCACAAGATCCCATCAAAAAAGGGGGTGCGGACATTACACGATATTTGCCCCTTCATCTTTCGGGGGGAGGCCACCCGCGAAACTCCTACTAACACTGCATGCCTGTCATGAGGTGAGTATGCGTTTTCTTCGGTAGGCGCAATATGCCGTGCATTTTATTTTCTCGATTTATAACTAAGGTATTTTATTTAATGCGTAGAATAATATAATATGCAAGATACGTATTTATCAGGTATTTTTTTAAATTCCTTGCCAGCTGTCAGTAGTAAATCTAAATCACGTAAATATTCTATGTAAATAGAAGTGACATTCGTTCTCATAGAAAAAGGTGATGTAAGAAAAATAAACGACTGAATTGCATATATTTTTCATTAAAAACAAACGATTTCTGTTAGATTGCCTTTTAATTCGTCACATGCTCAAATCACATTTTACCATAAGTGATTTTTTTTGGGTTCCTTTTACGTTACGTGATCCTAAAAGAGTATATGTACATACTTTAATTACCCTGTATAAAAGCAAAGAACACAATCTTGCGATGAAAATGTGTCATTAAATAGCTGTTGGAATTATTCGTTTGTGCTTTCTGAAAGCTGTAAGTGATACATTTTATCCACAGAAACGTGAGAAACGCTTCTATGTAACCGGGTCGCAGTGCATCTAGTGACCGATTTATTTTTGGTTTTGTGTGATCTCTGAGGGATTTGACAATTTTGAGCATGAACAGTTTACGTTTATTTTTATAAAATTCGCTCTTTTTCTTGGTGAATAATGGCTGAGTTAGCGTAATTTTGCAAAATTAGCGAAAATTACTCATTTTAAATTAAATAACTAGAGAATGTGCAACGGCTAAAAAATTGAAAATTTGTGCGAAATCAAGGTACTAGACTCCAAAATAGGGTTTTGAGTTGTCTCCGTGTAATATAATGGCAATGGACGTGAATTTTTCATGTTTACATAAGTTTAAAAAGTATAAAAAATTATTTTTTGAAATCATTTCTTCAATATTTGCCGGTTGCCATAAGTATATCATCAAACTCGGCTTCAGATAGATTATTCGACCGATATTGTTGTCAAATATCAAAAAAATTTCCAGATCTTTAGCTCTAAAAACGGGGGTGCGGGCATTACCCGTGTGCGGGTATTAAACGAGTAAATACAGTATATAACAATTATTTTTAAATAATTATTTATTATGAACTTATTGGTATACAACAGCTTCAAAAAACTTATTCTTTATGATGGAAAATCGTAATTTTCTAATAACATTTGAGATAAAAAAACGCATTATAAAATAATTTTGATATACAAAATATCATGAGTATTTATGGTATATACTTGATAAAATATCAATATAGTGTATAACCTTGACATATTCCTAAAATTCTTCATGATTACGAAGATCTTTGATGATGATTGGCCAGCACAAAAGTAATCAAAAACGGAATACCGGTGTTATTACGACTCAGCGGCGCCGCCGCAGCTTCAGACACGTAACTATAGCATAGGTACCAACAGCAAAATAACATCAGAATAACAAATGACTAAAGATAGCTAAAGTTAAAGTTGTCGTGAACCTAATCTAACCAAATCTTAAGCAAAAACCCATCCAAAGCGAACCCAATCCTGCACATTTCAACAGTAATGTTAACAAGTTTTAAACTTCCAATGTTAGCGTTACTGCAAAAGACTGTGGAATTACAGCAAACCAATGTAAAAAACATAATAAAAGTGAACGAGTGATATATAAATAAAGTTAATAATCATATAAATACCAAAATTTGTCATTAATTAGAGTGGAATGACTATTACTGAACAGAGAGTGAAGTACGAATGAAGGAAATGAGAAAAATGCTGGGACCATAATAAAGGACCGTAGCATTTAGGAGCATTATTTTAAAAATTAAAATTTTAGTCCCGAGATGCCAACAGCGCTATATCGAAAACGCGCTAAAAGAATATGCGCTAAAAGAATATGCGCTAAACGAGGCATACCTGTAGATAACAAAAAATGTGAGTTGCAGTAATGTTGGCTGTGTAGTAGATGGAGCAAAATTACCACCATGTTATCCTAAAACAAAGTAACAAATGCCTTTTGGAATAATAGTTAGATATCATGAAAATAGATGGGTGTCAAAAGAACTTATGAGATTGGTTATACGTCATCTGGTATAGAAGACCAGGAGCACTATTAAGAAAAAGAGGGATACTTGTACTAGATGCATTCAAAGGACACATAACTTCTAATGTAAAAGTTTCATTAACCTTGTAATAATACCTGGAGGAACAGCTTCAAGTTCTTGATGTTGTTGTCAACAAGCTTTTTAAAGATAATTTAAAGGTTTTGTATTCTGAGTGAAAAAGATACCTACTCTTGTAATGCTCTGTCAATGGATCATGGAATCATAGCAACAGATAAATCCAGAGTAATAGTGAATGCATTTAAGAAGTTCTGCTTATCCATTGCCATGGATGGAAGCGAAGATGATATTTTGCAGGAGTCTATGGACAAAGTTAAGAGTGATAAAGATAGGGAAAGTGAGAACAGTGATGAATAGAGTATAGAGAGTGATGATGACTGATATAATACCTATGATATTCAAGAAAATTATGGACCCAATAAAAATATCTGCTAGTTTTGTAACTTTTAAAATTTTTGCATGAGTCATATGTAATTAGGTCATATAAACTTTTTTCTTCTTGAGAGTCTTAGATTCAGGGTCATCTTGTATTCGGGTAAATATGGTACTTTTGAGTTTGGGTAACTTATTTCAGACCCCTTATTTGAGACCTCTGCTATAAACAATCCAGCTTCCATCCCAAAAACCTTAATGCAGCTTTTGACACTCCTATTGCTCTATTCCAAATACTATGTCATTCTTAGTATGTAATATCTAATTTGCATTTAAAGCTTACAAAATAGCATTCCGTCTTAGATGTCCAAGTTTCTTTCATTGAATCTTTGATAGAAATTTTCAAAGAAAAGCTCCCAAATTTCAGCTGAAACTTACTAAAACTACCAAATCCACATCTCCAAGTTTCTTTTATAGGTTAGACTGTAGATAGCTGAAGATCAATTTTAGTTTCAAAAGGGACAAGAGACAATATAGGGTTAAAGAGGAAGATAGTTGAAGGAAACGCTGAATATTGTCAGGATGTTTGTAATACTTTTCTAATGGAAATATAAGGAAAAATATAAGTAGACTAGTGGGAGAGGCATTTTATAATAAATTTGCATGTGAGTCACAATGAACAGCTTATAATATCTGAGGAAGATATCAGAATGGGTAACTTTTGGAAGAAAAGTGAGATAAGGTTTGCTACCATTTAACATTTGCTCTGAATAGGTCAATATATAAGTATCAATGTGGAAGTTGTATTGATTTGAGTCATGGAATATGAGGAACGAAGATTCAATCCAATTGGGAATTTTTTGACTGAGGCAGTGTTGGAACTACAAACTTTTGGCTTCCCCTGGGAAAATCATTTTTGGATCCCTTTAAAATTTGTTTTTAGGTTTAATTATATACGTTATTTTGATGTGTTTTATTAGGTAAATATATACATTTCCTGTAAAATGTATAAAGGCAAATAAATGAAAAAGTTGGATCAAAATAGCAGTGGCAGTTTGTACTTATATATATATATATATATATATATATATATATATATATATATATATATATATATATATATATATATATATATATATATATATATATATATATATATATATATATATATATATATATATATATATATATATATATAAGTACAAACTGCCACTGCTATTTTGATCCAACTTTTTCATTTATTTGCCTTTATACATTTTACAGGAAATGTATATATTTACCTAATAAAACACATCAAAATAACGTATATAATTAAACCTAAAAACAAATTTTAAAGGGATCCAAAAATGATTTTCCCAGGGGAAGCCAAAAGTTTGTAGTTCCAATATATATATATACTGTTATTTCATAATTTATAACTAAAAATAAGCAAACCTATCAATTACCTTCCACCCTTTAATTACTATTCTTAGTTTACGATCAAATTAATTATTCTTGCTTATTCCAATACTGTGTTGTAATATGTGTTTAATGCCCTTCCATTAGGAGTTAATGTAATATATAGATGGACTTACAGGGTCCTCTAAATCTATAACCTTTATCGCAGTTGTGGACTCTGCGGTATTATAGTTCTGCTATTGGGATGACGGAATGATGCAGGATAATGTCATTAATTGGATCGAGAAGAAAATGAACAACAGAGTATTAAACATTGTAGGAGATGATAAAGACATGATTGCAGTAATTAGACAGGGCCTTTGAATGGAAAGTTGCTGCCTGAGACAAAAAGACAAAATGCCACCCCAGTTCATGATACATAGGTACAGATCGGCAGTGACACTGCTATAATCCTGCCCCTAGAAAAGTGCCACCTCACAATCACCTCACACAATAGCCCTGGACAAGAACAGGAAAGCATAGGTGGTACAGACTGTGAGAGGCATTGAACTGTTGAGGGATGTACAAGTAATGAAGTAAGAAGAAAATAGGGATTTTAAATATTTTAAAAGTGAAGAGGAGATCTTTTGGCAGAAACTACTAAGAAATACAGGTTGACCACTGCAGACATCAGCTCTGAGTTTTCTCAGAGCTGGTGCCTACAGTGGTCAACCTGTGTGACCCCACCACAAATAGAATAGGTGGCAATATCCCTTTCACAAGAATATAATGTAAAAATAAGAAAAGAAAGGAATGTCATAACAATGATTCTAGCAAAAATGACCAATCTTTATTGGAGCGAAGATGTACAAGCATGCCAAAAGCAATTTTGTTATTTATAAAATTATTTATAATGTGAAAATACGACTTTAAAAAAATATCTTATAGATGAGGTATCACAGTCTTATTAATTTTATGCAGCTTTTCAATCTGTTTAAGTAAAAAGATGTTGTCATTATCTGGATTTAGCTGTGGTGATACATGTTTGTTCAGGTGCTGAGATGATGGTTTTCCATTCTGGAACAGAAGTTATTTTTGTTAAATAAAAACTGCCTATAATTGTCAATTGAAGCATTTTTGGCTGTGAAAGGCATAAATGTCACAAATTAGGAATATTATCCTGAAGTATTAATTCCTAATCAGTCTTAAGTCCCAATTTAAAGAAAAATTACAAAATTCTTCAAACTAGGCATTCAGCTAGGAATGTTTTTGTTATTTCTAAAAGCTTTACCTGAATTTCTGATGAATAATTAATGAGTGATTTTGGAGGCCAAGGCAAAGTTTAAAGATGGGTAGAATTCTCCCTTAACTGTAATAACAATATTTAGAGATTAACAATAAAGAGAGAAGAGATAACGAAGGATAATACAAATAAAAACATGTACGCTAAAGGAGAAAAAAATCTAAAAAGTCTTTAGAAGAAAAAGGAAAATAATAATAAAAAAACATTTATAAAAATACAGGTTTATCAGATAGTAACCCTCACCTGATGTCATACAAACACTTTCATAGACAGCAACAGGGATTTTCTAAGCTCTCACCAGCTCATCAAAACACAAAATAAAATCCTAAAGGTGTAAAGAAGAATAATACCTAGGTTTCTCAGAAATCATCCCATGCTGTTGGCCTCGATTTCACACAGTTGTTTAGGAGGCAATGTACATAGTGTAGAGGCATCTTAAATTTTAAAGTTTATAGAAGGCCAAAATCTAAGTTTGCTCAGGGTACCATATACTCTATTATCTGCTCTGATGTAGAAGGTGAGGTCCTACAATTCATACAACAAGCAAAGGTACAGACTTATTTTTAATTGTAGCCATTTATGTACTGCAAAAAATCGATTTTTATTAATTTTTCCATTCCATGCTAATATAGAGTGATTTTATTTTCAAGAGCCACAAAGTTTAGCAACAACTCAAGACATAAATCTGAGAGAGATGTGAATTTTTTTATGATTAAAGTTTGATGTTACTATGCTGTATACATAAACATGCATTCTGGAAAGAAAAAGTAAGTTCAGAAACAAAAAAATTACAACTTAGAATGGAGAAACCTCATAACCATAAAAAATATTAAAAATGATGTACATACACTTTAAGGGAAACTATTCCATGCCTGAGAACCTTGCCCAAAACATACAAGTAATAAGCCACACACACAAACTTTCTTTTTTATGGTTATAAGGAGGTTTCTCCATTCTTTATTAATGCTTTCTGCAAAATTTTTTCCAAAACAGACTGCTGCATTTCTTGGGCGATATTCTCAATGATGTATCTGATTCTTGCCTTTAGTTTTTCAAGTTCATATATGGAGATTTTCCACCAATCCCTTTGATCATCAAAAGAGAGGTGGGTGGCGGGTGAGATGGGAGAAATGTCAAATTCCCATACTCTTGACAAACAGAAAGCAATTATCAGGGACATCATTGAGAATATCTCCCAAGAAGTGCAGCAGTATGTTTTGAAAAACATGTTGTGGAGAGCACATTTATATGTCCATCATGGTTGTAGTCACTTTCAGCATTTTATTTAAGAATTTTGTGAAATAAACATTTCTGCCTAACATCAGACTTTAATCATAAAAAAATCACATTTCTCTCTGAGTTATGTCTTGAGATGGTAGGTTGGTTGAAAAAACCATTCTATATTTCACTTAATCTATATATTTAAATATTAAGCTTAAGTTTCCACAGAAAATATATTTGCTCCATGTCTTTTTTGCAGTTATCACTGCATCATCAGATTATTTACAAACTTAATATTCAGTGGCGGCACGTGTATAGGCACTGGGGAACTGCAGCACCCCCTATTTCCACTTGATATTATCGATAACATTTAATATAATGAGTCCTTTTTTCTTTAATTCTTTCTTTATTTTTGTAGTACAATATATATTCCTTAAGCTTAATGTCAGTACTTCAGTAGCCATCCCCCAGTTTATGAAAAAGATACAAAAATCTTTGTATGGAACTGTGTGCTTCACAGTGCCAGCGACGTGGTGTTTGACTGTTGTGCGCATGCGCACATAGGAGGGGGGGTGGGGAGGAAGGCGGGACTGCCAGGTAGAGAGAGCACTGTTGCTCTCGCAGTGCCGGCTCTGGCGTGATGGTGGAAGGAAGTTTTTTTTTACTCAGCGTGTGTTGTGCTTAAAAACCGTGTACCATATTCTTGAATGTGATAAAGTGTAGAAGAGTGTAGAATTAGATTATTATTCTGCTTCCAGCTATTCTATTTGATTCATTTTTTTCGGTTTTTTTATGGATTTCATTTTTAAATGAATAGATCAAGCTTGAACTGTAACAATTTAAGTTAAAGTAAGTAAAAAATGTTTGGTTTTTTTGTTAAGATTTTATCAAGTTCCTGAATAAATTTTCTTTTTATACATGTTTTTTTCCTTTTACACAATTTTAAAACAAAGGCTAAAAGTTTTCTGGAGCAGCACCCCCACTAATTTTAGCTACGAGTCGCCACTGTTAATATTGTATATTTATGCAGCAATACTGCACTTAGCACTCAGGATGCATTCCTGGAAAAGAGAGTGCTAATTGAAGAATCACTATGTGGTCACCTAATTGCTTATATTCTTCTAAGCACTTTTGGAACATTATCAGCATCAACACTTGCAGATTTCTTTTGAGGCATTCAGCATCTAAAATAGTCACAACAACTCATAAAAATGAGAGGCAAAGAGAGGACCATGTGCAAGCAGATCAAGAGCGTTATAATGGAACAATGCTATTCCAGATGCTATGTAAAGACATTTATTTAATCTAACTCCTCACATTGCATTATTACATACATACTTCTTCAACTGAGCTTAATTCATTCTGCATCACATTTTCTGCATTTTAACAACTTTTCATCTGCTTTCCCTTATAAGTAAGGTGATCTCATATAATATATATCCTTTGAAGCATTTGCATAGATTCTGGAAAGAACTACATGCACAAATGTAGAAGTTATTCGAGTATGATATTTTATGTCCTGTGGAATATTTTATATCTGATAAGCTTACATTAACAACTGTCAAACAAACATTTACAGAAATATAAAATAAATATGATATTTTAGCATCATATAGGTAAATGTTCATTTGCAAAAAGGTTTTTTTTGCATCTTTTGTAACTAGTGCTTATGGCAAATGGCACTTTCACCATACCCTCATTATGGCACTGATCATTAGACCTGTTAATAAACCATTTTTGATGTTTACTTGCTCTTCTTTTAAAATACCTGCCAGTTTGCTCTATGCATATGGATTGACAGTCATTAGAAGTTTTTTCACATGCCGCTTTTCAAATTAGATCCAATACAGTCCTTGCTGTTAATGAAAAGTTTTCTTAGGTTGTTGAGGCAGTAGAATGTGTGTCTAAATCAATTTAATGGCGTTAATTCCATGGAGAGGTTGTGAGGAGAAAGGAGAATATTAATTAGCCTTTAGACTATGAAATATAAGGCAGCATGATATGGGCAGGACTGGATTAACCCATAGCTTTATAAGGCTGCCTTAGGCCCTCATTTTTTGGCCTTCCATACCATATTGAAGTAACAGCTGAGTGGCCATCATTACTGAACAACTAGTCTTATGGCCCTCATATCCTTAATCTGGCCTTGGATATGGGTGCTGTCTGAAAAATTAGGGATTGGTGTAAGACAATGGTTCTTAATGAGGATTCCAAGGTGGGCGCAGAGCATTTTTTACCAAAATCAGTTTTGCCTCATATTTCTACCTTTCATTTGTTTCTAATGCTCTCCAATTTACCTGCTGTAATATTTTTTCATTTCTTTTATAAATATACATTTAGATCAGTGTTTATCAACTGGGGGTCTGTGCATTATTTATTGGGAGCCTGCGAGTTGAATTGGACATGATGTTTATTTTTATCTATAATTTGTTTGATCTCGCGCACAGTTCTGATTAATATTTCAAAGTGAAAAAACAAGAAAATGGATTTAAAATGCATGAACAGTTCATGGAGAGGGGGACCACAGAAATTGAGAGACTTCGTAGGGGGTCTATGGATCCAATAATGTTGAGAAACATTGATTTAGATCAGAAGGTCATAAACTCACATTGGTGCATGCGTCACATGAAGGCCTTCCACCAAACCTGCGGGCTACAAACTTTCCCAGTCCTCACACCATATCGTATTCTTTGGACTTTCACTCTCCCCTTTTCCAAGGAAGATCCCAACCCTATGAAGCGGCCTCTTAAACCCATTCATTATAATAATGCTAATTTTGTCATCCAGGATTAGGTTCTTTTGACATGAAAAACACACACTGGCAGCAGGAAAAACATACTTAGTACCCCACCTGTGCAGGATTTTTATAAATCTGAAACAGCAATAAACTGCTTATATTTTAAAAGTGCATATTTAACGTACTTCTTAAATTTCTTAGATTTACATGAAGTATTTTATAAGAAATACATTTTAGTTTTGGCCATCTAATGTAAACTACATTACTTCACGGACCACAGAAATGTACCACAGGGGCCGCAAGTTTGAGACCCCTGATTTATATGATATAAGTCTTGTACTGATGTATCCAAATGCTCTACCAACTTGTCACCTCCATAACAGATGTAGTGCAGACGAATGGATTTATTATACGTAGAAATAATATATGAAAAACTACATGGATTATTTCAGGCAATGAAAACTTATTGCCAACTGCCCAAAATATGGCACTATATTGTCAGCTGTGAGTTGTGCACCAATTTAAAAATGAAGCATTATAATTCTCTAAATAATCACACATAGTCTAACTCAGCTCATGTGTTTAGGTGAGCAGACAGGAACTTATGTCATAAAAATTGGTTAATATTACAAATAATTTTTTGATAAACACTGTTAAAAACACAAAGGAAAATTTTCTGGGGGGAGGAGAGTAGCATGGGAGTTTTAGAGGATCAGGAAGGAGGCACAAGATGAAAAAGATAAACATCCACTGGTGTAAGAGAACTTCCTTTCGATGAGATTTAAAATTTATTTTGCATTTAGTGATTGTGCTGGTTAAGAAATTTAGAAAGCCATTTTGATAGTTTCAGTTTGAAATGTTAAGAAGATTTTGGAGTGGAGGGAGTTGAGAAAAGCACAAAAAAGTTCCAATTGTTGAAAGAAACATTCACCCACACAAATATCTGTACCATAGGAAAATATTTTTAATCAAAATGAGATTATAGGTGGGGAGTGTATTGTTCAAGGAGTCTTTAAAAATTTTGACTAAGAGGAGGAAGAGTGAGGAGCATGCTATAAATTGGCCAGTTTTGTCCTATATGCAGTGTTGACACGTTTAATACCAATTTTTAGCATGGGCCACCATTGCACCTATTCAATCATCTACCATTCGTGGAATCATGGATTTTGAAAGAAAGAAGGTCGACAGATGAGATGGATTGTTGCAAAAAGGAATGAAAGGAGGAAAACACACCAATCAATATGGAAACTCATGCAACAAAATATTTTTATTTTCTGCTTTTTGTTTCTTTTAGTTTTATTATTGTATCACCTATTTATTTTTACATTGAACCAATTAACTAAATAAATGTTTCTTTATATTATTTGTAAACATTCAATGTCATGTCCTGAGCATTAAGAGTACCCGCAGTTATTTTTTCCATTTAAAGTAGCGGTGAGGTTCATATTGTGAGATCCTCAGATATTTCATTAAAGTCACTATAAAAGGAAGAAGAACTCCATGAAACACTTATAATCAGCATGTTCCTTAATTATAGTGTCCTCTGCTCAAGTGTCGTTAAGGATGACTCCGACCACGCCAATGGCTTCATCCACCGAAACTCTGGTGAAGAGATTGGAAGCTTCAATGTAAACCAACTTATGAGCGGGTGGTAAATTAATCATAATTTGTCGACAATAATCACCACATTTCTTAGTCCATGTTTATGGGAGAAGGAGATTAAAATACAGAAAAGTGAAGTCACTTTTGTGGCGATCACGTTTGAGGCAATTGTTTATGTTTTACTGATTCACCTCTTTATGTGCAATGGGTATCTAAGAGGTAGTGCAACGAATAGCCGGATAGCAAGGGAGAAGAGAAACCTGCTCTTCATGAAGAGCACCAAGAGGGCCAACGGCATAACGTCCCTTCTGAAGGACGGGGCATTGAATTTGCGCAATCTCCTCAAACCACATAAATGGAACCGAGCGACCTTGGAAAAAATCCTACTTTCACTGGATTCGTACCCTCTGCACTTTTGAGCATTAAGCATGTAGCAGCCAGCGTCCTGACCACTGCATCACCGGCACCCCAGAGGCAATTAGCCTAATATCCTTTTAATGTACACCCAGTACCCGACTAACACAAATTCTACCAACATGATTTCGGTTTAATAAGATTTTAAAAGTAGGGCATTCAACTAACACGAATGGTCATTTGATTTAGCATAATTTCTCCATGATTTCTCTACGATCGTGAAAAAGTTCTAGAAAGCGGAAATGGAAACAAACTTTAGCCCTGCTCTTCATTAATTGCAGATGACAATGTGTCCATTATCGTAACATCTGATCTAGAGGACGAATTTGACATTTATTTGACAATTTCTATGAGACTGATGCAGAAGGCGAGGGATTTCATGGTTTTTAAACTGCAATGTAGAAAAATACCATTCTTGAATGTTTTTAAAATTTCATTTGACCATTTTTGTAATTTTCTATAGATCGTATGTTGTTATCTTTAGAAAAATTATTTCATGTATTAAAACAAAAATGTTTAATTCTTAGTTATTTGTTGTTAAAAATTATCATTTTATAAATCTTCTAAATACCAACTAAATACTACTATACCAAACAAGATTGTGACTAGGACTCAATCAGGTGCCATCAGTAAGAATCAAAAGTGACTAGGTAACAGAGGTAATATTCTCAACATTAACAGTCAGCGTCCAAATAATAAGGTTAAAAAATGTGAAATATTTTGTAATATGGTAATCTTGTTTTTGGAATGTTCAATGTATTAGAAACAAAGTAGATGAGCTTGATGTGTTACTGCATACCAAGAAACCTAATGTATTTTGTGCCAGTGAGCACTGGCTCACCTCAAATGAAGGTAACTCATTATGTTTTAGTGGTTACCATTGTGCACAGATATTTTGTCGAAACAATTTTAAACATGGTGGTGTAGAATTTTATATAAAAAATTCTCTCTCTGACTATATGCCTCCAATCAATAGGAAGATCATAAACTTTAGTCAGGAGAAAGATTTCGAAGCGGTTAGTATAAAATTCAAAATCCATAACAAATGTGTGATAATACTGTGTGTTTATCGCTCACCCATTGGGTGTTTTGATACTTTTCTAAATAAGCTAAATAATGTGCTTGAACTGGTAAATCCAAATGAGAACAGGTTAGTTATTTTAGGTGGGGATTTTAATATAGATTTCTCAAAAGTAAATAAATACATTAAGTAAATAGGCTTCTCAACTTGACCGATTCCTATAACATAAATGCCACTGTTAATAACCCTACCAGGATTACCAATTTTTCTCAAAAAACCATTGATAATGTTTTTATCAACCATAATAACCCTGATATAGAAATATCAGTATATGATCCAGGTATATCCGACCACCATGCAACCTCAGTAACTCTAACGTCTGTCTTCTTTCAAAAAAATATTGCAGAAACCGAGCCAGCTAGATACTTTAGGTGTTTCAGTGAATCAAATTTACTAATCTTTCTCTCTCACCTTGAAAGAATAGACTGGTCTTCAATATACTCCTCAAACTCATTCAATGATAGCATCACAAAATTCATTTCCTTATTTAACTTCAATTTTAATATAGCATTTCCTTTAAAAAATGCAAACCAAGAATTAGAAAGTGTAAAGAATGGATTTCATCAGAAATCTTAAATATGGCATCTAAGGTAAAAATATCGGCATCCAAATGCAAATTAACTACCTCTGCTCAAGTAATTCAACATCACAAGGATCTAAAAAAAACATACAAAAAATTGTTGGTAGCTACAAAAAAAGCTTTCAATGATAATAAGATCTCGAACTCCCATAACGTGGCCAAAACCTCATGGAAAATTGTAAAACAAACCACTTTCCCCAATGGGAGTAACTCAATCAATCAATTTACTTTATAAGATATATATATATACGCATATTATCTATTAAAATGGTAATATGATAAAGAATCAGAATTGATTGCTTGACATAATTGTCTAAAACGTTTTGCAATAGTATCGTATTTCGAGCTTTATTATTTACTTTCATAATTATTTCGGAAAACATTGTTTTGGTTACCCACGAAGGATACTTCTGTTATCATTTGTTCTAGAATTCGGTTTTGGTGTACATTGTTATCGTATAATCGAGTTCAACACCTATTAAGGTAGTTACATATTTAGTGACTTTGGGATAATTCCAAGGAAGGTGAGATTCTGTACTTACTAAGTAAAAGTTGTTGATTATAAGTTTTCGGACGTTGTGTTACTCAACGATAAAACGTAAAAATATTTTTCGTATCTTAATAATTAACCCTTTATTTCTTTAACAATCTCATCTTAATTTTTATTATTTTCTCCAAATCAATGGTTCAAATAAGAAACCATGTCTAAAAGAAGCGGAGGATTATTCTCAGATTCAAATAAGATCAATTCCAAAGGAATGGAAAATGTCGACCAAAGAAATAAAAGGCTTGAAGAGCTAAGTGTGAGGCAGGCGAACGCCAGAGCAACAAAAACTAATGACCAAGGGAATTTTAGACATGAAGAAGAAAGACTGAGACAGGCGAGTGCAAGAGCAAAGGAAACTAATGACCAAAGGGATTTACGACTTCAAGAACAAAGAAAGTGAAAGATATCACAGAAGGTGCAATTAGAAAACTTCTATAGCAATTCTTCAATTTCGACCAAATATAATCCTCAACTTCTTCCTCCCTTAAATACCTATATGTACACTTAGCTTTCTCTTTAACCGAATTCTCTTTAACTGCATCAGTTAAGCCAATTATACTTATTAGATTACAATAACACTTTCCATGTCATGCTAACGCACTTTTTATCGGGAAAAGTCCGGGAACTCATTTTGTTTCGTAGGTTTGACTTTAAAATATTCACGTGACAAATTAGACCCACAAAATCAGCCTTTACATGGGATAACGTATGGTTAAGCTAAATTTGAATATATCTTCAAACGTGTTTCCACCGGTTTCCTCCCCTGAGCTTGCAATTCCTGTCCAAGGTTTTAATGTTTTTGAGATTCATGACCACATAATATGATGCAGTTCCTTCCACTGGAAATCAATTCGAATTCGAGTGAAATAACTATATTTTTAAAGTGATTCCATCGATTGTTTATTGTGATGATTTGATAAAAGATAGAAAGTCTCCAAATTTATCGATAAAGGATGCGGAAATTTTTTATTTATTTGGGCCAAAGATGGGAAGCCAAGAAATATTGCATACCATTAAGCATTGCAATAAAAATTAGCCTGATTCATTATTTGGTTTTATTCTCAAATCTTACTCAATATTTTTTGTCTTGATTTAAAAACCGGGTACTTACAGCTAGTCGAAAAATATAGTTCACATTTGATTCCCGGGAAATTTTTTAATCATCCCCGGGAATTGATTGTTTGAATTTTGTGCCGAGTCAAGCATTTCCAGAATTACCTTCTCATAGCTGGTTTTTTGATATTCCTCCGAATTTCAGCCCCAAATATTAAACTATCAAAATTAGTTTTTCGTTTCGTTTTCGTTTTTCGCTATTAATTCAATTTTAATGAAGCGCTAATAAAATGTCAAAATGGATTCTACTCACGCCCATGAATGTCGTTAACAAAAAAGGTCCAAAGGTAATGGTTGCATGTATCTGAAACTAGGCACTGAAGTGAACTACCCCACCTATTCTTCTTCCTTTCCCCATCTCTCCTCCCCTAATCGACCAAATTAGCTATTCTGACCAAGTGAATTACATATAAAATAGAGAGATGCCCGTTGAAAACGGGAAATTTTTTTATGAAATTTCGTGAATAGATGCGTCGCGAAGCTATTATCCAAATCAATGGTACCCAATTAAACGAAACCGGCAACAATGCAAATCACTAAGAATGCGTCAAATTCTCGCGTTAAAAACAGACCCGTTGATCGATTCGACGCGTATTCAAAATCGATGGCAGGAAAACAAACTTTCGTTCTTTTAGCCGTTCTTTGTTTCAAGTCTCGAACTCCTACGATGATTCTAAGTGATTTTAATATGCGAATGATTAATATTCTACATTCAAATTTATTCCTTCTCGCATATAACGCAACGAAT
Organism: Tanypteryx hageni; assembly: GCA_028673005.1. Taxonomy (NCBI): domain Eukaryota; kingdom Metazoa; phylum Arthropoda; class Insecta; order Odonata; family Petaluridae; genus Tanypteryx; species Tanypteryx hageni. The sequence goes on along the minus strand of CM054112.1, from coordinate 221,906,909 downwards.
GTTGTTTGCATTGGTTGCTATGAAAATCATTTCCTCTCCTTTCTCTCTCTCTCTCGTATTAAAAACATTCAAAGCACGCTTTCATCCATAAGGAATGAAATGACAATAGGATTTTGAGGTTTAACGATGTAATGGTTTGGCAAGGCAACATCCCGTTAAAATGGCAAGATTTCCCCAAAATATGTGAAATAAACGTTTAACATATGGAATTTCGAACTGTAGAGGGTAAAAGATGAACATAATAAAAAATATTAGAATTTTTTCTTTGAAATGGTTCAAATCGAAGATCGTAGATCAATTATTTCTAACTAAGATCTCAAAAATAATAAAAGCCTGCTAGTAGAAAAGTCGATGTTTACGTACTATTTTATGGGAACTGGAAATGTCTTCCTTGGAGTCGAACCTAGGACTTTTTCAAGTTTTTTACGTCATCGCCTTAAAATATGTAAATTGAGCATTCCTATCAAATTCATAAATGTATCTCGATCCTTTATCGAGTTATTTGTATTTCTATAGCGTGACAGAGGAGCCACAAAGGGACAGAAGAATAGATTTTAGATTGTTTTGAAACCTCTTTCATACATTTTCTACCCTCAATTTTAACTTTGAGGGAATTGCAATATAGGATACATTAAAAGTTGATCTCTTATTATCTCCACATCTTCAACATCGAGGAAAGATCGGTTGCGCAAGTCAAAGCGCCTCTGAATAATGAATTTGCTAACAACTTGTCGGAAATAAAGTATCACATGTCATTGGGATTTATTAAAGACTTATGTATTTACGTTTTATCAATAATATATATCATGTTTAAATGAAAAATGGTTTATTAAATATTAAAAATGCGAAATCTTTCTTATTCTCGGGTTCCCGGGATTCCCGGTATATTTGAAAACCTAATTCCCGTTTCCCGGGAAACAAAATATCGCCGGGAACCCAAAACTAATGACAACTGATCAAATGGGTTCCTCAACTGTCAAGGTTGGATAACATAACTATGCGGAATTAGCCAAAGTTATTATTAAAAATATTTTTTCGTATTGTACATTTTGGTTTAACATAGTCTCAAACCCGCGGCCCGCGTCTTGTATTTAAGCAGCCCGCGAAGTAAGTTACATTATGCTAAACGGCGTAAACTCAATTGTATTTTTTAGAAAATATTCCACGCAAATCTTTGTAAATAACACCGAACAAAAAATTTTGAACTTTTGTTTTTTGCACACAATAAGGTGGTTCTTATTAATTTTGATGAGCTGAATTCAAAACTGAAGTCGGATCTTACCTAACACCCATTGTTTTTTAAAAAAAGTCGTTCTATCAGAGAATTATATTCAAATTTTAACGAATAACAAAACCTTACCATTATAATCAATGTCAATCAATTTTTTTTATTTGCTCTTCCTTTTGTAATTATCAAGTGTCTCTCTGATCAGTATCAAGCAATAATCTGCTAGCATATTAAGGTTCCACCTGCCTTGATAACGTTTTTCCACGGCAGCAATTTCTTGATGAAATCGCTCACCGTGTTCATCACTAACATCTCCGAGGTTATTAAAATTCCAGGTGCGAATGGAGGAAATGTATTTTAACTGACATACTGGATCCAAGATTTTGATAGTCCTGCAATAAATTTTGAATTTAATTTTCAGCCCTACGATTGCCCAAAGAGTTTTCAGAAACTTTCGTAAACAACTTCCAAGCTTACAGTTTCAAGGTATTTAATTGTTCTTCAAAATATTCATCTTTAATTAACTCTCTGATCTGAGGGCCAATGAATATACCTTCCTTAATCCTGGCATCACTCACCCGACGAAATTTCAACTTTAAATATTTGAAGCCGTCTCCATTCTTGTCCATGATTTTCACGCAGTTCTTCATCAATCCCAGCTTTATGTGAAGTGGGGGCAAAAGTATGTTCTTTGGATCAACTAGTGGTTTATAGGTGACATTTTCCCCCAAATACAAAATTGCTGCGAGAAGGCCAAATTTTACTTATGTAATGGAGCTGCTTGGCACTACTGTCCCATTCACATAAGAAGCAGCAGTATTTTGTATATCCAAGTTGTAGACCTAAGAGAATCCCGACTACTTAGAAATCTCCTTAAATAAGCCACTTGTATTTGTCATATTGGACTTGATTTAGTAAAAACTATATTCTCGTAAGATTCTGTCATGTGAACTACATGACCGCTTGGTACAGATGGGTATCTGTTTCCAATGTGTAGCAACACAGCTTTTAGACTTAGTTTTGAAGAGTCTATAAAGAGTCTCCATTCTTCTGGTTTATGGCATTTTTCCATGGCCTCCAGCAATCCATCGACATCATTGCAATAGCATAGTGAATCATCAATCGAAAAATACGAGCGAAATTCTGAACATCGAGTACGAAATACCGAGATAGTTGTATTCATTTCCAGCAAATTCCATTCCTGCAGAGTAGATCCTAAAATTTCTGCTTGTGACTTTGATAGATTCAAATCAGGAACAAGATCATTTAATTCACTTTGGTTGATAAGGTGAGGCTTATTTGAATCCGGCAACTCGTATTCTGAATCAGAACTTGTCAGAAATGTTCATCTTCTTTCTCCTCCTCCAATGGTCAGGTTTTAGCAGGAATAGGGACTGGTAGCTCATCACTATGACTAACTGGCCTCATAGCAGACGGAATACTTGGGTATAGTATACTATTTTTTCTGTCTTTACCTTTTTGTCCCTCTACTTTAGTCATGCAAAAGTAGGAGTCGTTGACATGATTGGTCGGTTCTCTCCACACCATCGGGACAGCGAATGGCATTGAAACTTTGTATTTATTCTTCAACCAGCCTCTGAGACGCAAAGCACAATTACCACAACATACGCTATATGAGGAGCCTCTTTTTGTCCTGATCTCCTAACTTACAACCGAAAAAAAGGCCATATGCATTTCTACTTTCTCATATACGTAGTATATTGAGAAAGTATTATAATCGTGAAAAAATTCGACTTCGAGATTTTGGTGGAAGTACACGTTTTAGGAGTCCATAAAAGTGATTTTCGCCCTGCCATCTGTCTGTCGGTCTGATCTTCGATCTAGGGCCCAAACGCGTGAATGAAATGGAATGATATTTCGTCATGCAAAAGTAGCAGTCGTTGACATGATTGGTCGGTTCTCTCCACACCATCGGGACAGCGAATGGCATTGAAACTTTGTATTTATTCTTCAACCAGCCTCTGAGACGCAAAGCACAATTACCACAACATATGCTATATGAGGAGCCCTCTTTTTGTCCTGATCTCCTAACTTACAACCGAAAAAAAGGCCATATGCATTTCTACTTTCTCATATACGTAGTATATTGAGAAAGTATTATAATCGTGAAAAAATTCGACTTCGAGATTTTGGTGGAAGTACACGTTTTAGGAGTCCATAAAAGTGATTTTCGCCCTGCCATCTGTCTGTCGGTCTGATCTTCGATCTAGGGCCCAAACGCGTGAATGAAATGGAATGATATTTCGTACTTGTCCAATATATCATCTTTTGCGGACCCTTTTTTCATAAAAATGATATTGCACAAAAATTAAGTGTAGTTTATTATTGGCGATTTTTAGAAAAATTTGATTGACTCAAAAATGGATCCAGAGAATTTGATTTAAATCAATCATTTTTAGATCCTGGTGTCATAAATTATACTGCGTAAGCCATATTTCTCAAAAAATCGCCATATGACGTCCAGTGACATTACAATGTACGCTAAGCTACGTTACCTAAGCCTTATGACGTCTCGCCACCGCCGCGATCCACTCAAAACCTTACTTCAGCCTTACGGTAAAACTAAATCGAATGATATCTCACATTTGTGTATAATATCGTTCATAAAAGGTATTCTGAAGAGATGAACGATATTGCGCAAAAATTAAGGGTACTTTATTCTTAGATATATTGAAAAAAATTCGATTTACTCAAAAGTTGCTTTAAGGATTTTGATTAAAATCCATTCAATCGTACAGCCTGATGTTACAAATAGTACTAACTAAGCCATATATTCCAAAAATTACTAAATATAGATCAGTGGCATTAAAATATACGCTAAACTACGGTTAACTTAGAATTATAAGCATTTTTCTTTCGCAAGCGTACACAGTGGACCAAACATATATACGTATATGAGGAAGTTTGTGCAATGTATGTTGCACCGTTTATTTATTAGAGGCTTTATAGACTGCCTACGGGATTTAATTGCGCAATCACCACACACGTAACAAAAAGTATCTGATGGATTAATGCATTGACGTGACATTTTTAAACACTAGTGAAACCACAAAATTTTTAATGAAACCACTAAATTGTTAATGAAACCACTAAATATAAATAAACATAACACAAAATCAAAGATTCGTTTAGAAAAATATGACGTTGCTTTTCACATAACAACAAGTTACTGCTCGACAGCCGCGTTGTGTAGATCAGTGCTTCCCAAACTTATGAGCTCCGCGGACCACTACAGCAAAACTCCAGGCCCTACGGACCACCTCATTTTTTACACAAACGTAATTACTGCAACTACGTTTCAGAAAAGGGGTTAATTGGATACGTAGTTTATTTGAACATTTTCAAATGTATTACACAGGTTTCTGTCTGTTTGAGGGGCGTCTGACTAGTTTTTGTTTTATTCCAAGAATTATTTTAAAAAATTGTAGGAGAAATTCGTGAAATGTAAAATAGTTTTACAAACATCATCATAATAAACATATTACAAAATGCATTTTATTTCTAAACTATGAACGTAATACAGAAGAGTTGTAAAATACAAAAAAACATTATTATAAGAACAAAAATGGATGTATTAATGAGAGCCTTGATGTTGCATACCCTACATAAGTTCATCAATATTTGGACCCAAAGAAGTCAGAGATAACCTTTAACGTTGATTGCAGGTTTAATAAATAATTTCTTTTCTTTGTTTTTATAGCGCCACCAGCTGAAAATCCTGATGACGTAGAGCTAAATGGAAGAAGAATTTTCAGGGTCTTCTCACTCATTACTGGGTATTTATTTATTTCTAATCTTTATCCAACAATTTTCAAGTCGTATGGTGTTCTTTTTTTAAAATTCTGCATTAGGCATTTGATGCAAAGTCGATTAGTGAGTGTTCCTCTTCCAGAGACCACTGGTTATCATAATGATCATAAAATGGATTCCAAACATTATAGTTATAGTACAATTAAAAATTTAGATTCACGGACACTTCGTCCAAGGACATTTCGTCCTAAGACATTTCGTCCAATGGATATTTCGTCCAAAGACAATTCGTCCAATGGATATATTGTTCAAAGACATTTCGTCCAATTTTTATTTCGTCCAACGACATTTCGTCCAATTAATATTATATGGACATTTCGTACAGAGAAATAGGGACGGGGGAACGGGGTGGGACAAGGAAAATTCATTTGATATAGGCGATATGGGTGTCTATCGCGTAAATTAAAATGGCAGGGAAGGAGGAGGAACGGAGGGGACAAGGAAACTTCAGTTGGTATATGCGATATGGATGTCTATCTACTCGGAATTAAACATAGATATTATAAAATCGTAAATTAAAATGAAAGCACTCCAGGGGAGGGGGGGGCGGGGTTGTACAAGGAAACTTCATCTGATATTGGCCATATTGATTCAAAATTTGACATAGATTTTATAAAAACATACATTAAAATGGAAAGAACTGCAGGGAAGGGGTTTTACGTAGGGGGTACAAGAAAACTTCATCTGATATAGACGATATGGGTGTCTATTGATTCCGAATTAAATATAGATTTTATATAAGCATAAATTAAAATGGAAAGTACTGTCTGGTGAGTTTCTAGTTATTAAACAAATTAACATAAAACATTGAATATATAAAAAGTAACAAAAACAAACTTTATTCAGTTGCTGATAATCTCACCTTCCTGAAATATGAGTATACAGCAGACCCCCGACTTACGACCTAATTGGTTCCTGTACCACTGTCGTGAGTCAAGACGTCGTAAATCGAACCCATATTTCCCATAGGCGCAATGTTATACATTGGGGTTTCGTTCCTGGAACCACATTTCACATCACAAAACACCAAAATTGACCACTAAATTTAAAGAAAACTGATAAAAAATTAAAGAGCTTTGCAAAAGAGATGCGTTCGCTTCAAGCGTAGGCTGCAGACTGAGTCACTAATGTAACTAATGTATGTTCCCAGCTGATTCACCTCTTGCCTACGCGCAATGGGTATATAAGAGGTAGTGCAATGAATAGCTGGATAGCAAGGGAGAAGAGAAACCCAAGGGAGCTAACGGCTTAACGTCCCTTCCGAGGGACGGAACAGCTAAATTTGCGCGGTCTCGAGACTGAGTCAGCTCAGACCGCGCGTTCGATATATCGGTCGTGCTATGGCGCTATGAGACCACGTGCCACTATGAGACCATGTGCCACTATGAGACCACGTAACGTTGTGAGACCACTCACTTGTTCCTTTGGCGGAGAGGGTAAGGCAATGATGGAACAGCCACCCAAACTGCGCAGCGCAGCTATGTGAAGAGAAATCGCCTACCCGGCGATAATCGGCGATATAGCATCCACCACGTCCGATACATGCTATATGGCTCGCGTTCGGTGTGAGGCTACATTGGGAAATCTATTGCGGCGATTCAAAGACCCATCGCGTAGAGAGCTTGCTCGCGTGGCAAGGCTGCGTCCATGCTGACGCTCATCGCTCAGCGACGAGAGCAGAGATACCAGCAGTGAGCCTAGCGCATAGCTGCGATGAGCGCTGTCTACGGCCATGCTAGAGAGGAGAATACTCGATCACAGCTTCGCTGATAGTCGCCGGTATGCCTCTAACAGGTGATCAGCGGCTGTGTCTTCTGCGTGAACCAAGTTTTGCGTTGCGCATTTTAGCGATAGAAAACGGGAGATCTTTTTCAGTGCATCCTATAAATGAAAAAAGGAATATTCTCGGCGAATTTCACCACCTTTTTCCTGAACTAAAGAAGCATCCAAAAAAATTCCAGGAATATTTAAGGATCTCTGTCTCCACTTTCGAAAACATTTTAGGGAAATTGTCGCCTAAAGTCGTTTGTAAGTGGAGTAATTGTGTCAAACAGGATCTAATGCTTCTTTCCCCTATGTTTTCGTAGGAGATGAGGCCTATCCATTAATAAGTAATTTATTAAAACCATATCCTAGAGCTGATCTCACTGAAGAATGTGAATACTTCAATCAGAGATTATCGAGAGACAGAAGATGCGTTGAATGTCGTTTGGCATAATAACTTCTAAGTTCAGAATTCTTTGGAAACCAATTGAAACATCGCCTGAAAATGCATATAAAATTATCAAGGCTATTTGTGTCCTCCACAACACAATTATTGACATGGAAGGTTTGTCAGCGAACCTCGACTGAGACGCAGAACTATATATCGCAACAAACCAGAGCAGTAGGACGAGGATGCAATACTTCCAGCAGACAGGCAAGATATGTAAGAAATATGTTCAAGGAGTACTTTACTACACAACGAAGGGCATAATATTTAAGAATTTTCCCCAAGTTACAAGAAATTTATCAGTGTTATAAGGTCTGCAGAATCTCCAGAAAGACATACTATATTTCTTTGTATAACTGTGCTTTTTTCTATTTAAGCTGTTATTTCATTTAGCTTTCGGTGTGAGTTGGCCTTTAGGCGGTCGTATGTACGAGTTTGGACATGTGTGGATCTTATTTACTTTAAGAGAGGATGTATGAGCGGGGGGTCGTAAGTCGGGGGTCTGCTGTACAATCAACTTCATTGTTACTTTTATAATTGTTATAATTTTCAGCAATGTTTTTAATTTGTCTGTGATTTATTATATAATTCTTTTTATTGGGTACCTGACATTGGAATGGCCGCCCGCGAATTGCATAGGTAATTATCATTTCATTGTCTCTTTGTTCTTTTTGAATGTGCTCAAGGAACTTCCAAATGGAGGAATGGTGAGACACAATCATCTTTTGAAAACAGGAATGCCAGCCTTTGACGGCATTCATTGTTCTTTGTACTCCGTTAATAACTTGCTCGCAGACATTCCATAAAGCAGGCGCAAATCTTGGTGGGATTGCCCTTCTTCTCCCTCTGGCCTCTGATATATGTTGTCTCGATTTACGTCGCATGGTCGTCAACAGACGGATTTCTATTGGACGAAATGTCTTTGGACGAAATATCCATTGGACGAAATATCCATTGGACGAATTGTCTCTGGACGAAATGTCTTTGGACGAAATATCCTTTGATGAAGTGTCTTTGGACGAAATGTCTTGGACGAAATGTCCTGGAACGAAAAATTTATTACTATGAAATATTAAAATAAGCAACATTTTAGGATAAAAATTGTAACAATAGAAGAATTAATGCTTAAAAAATCAACGTTATTGAAATATTTAAACTATTACAGACAAATCGCGATGCGTATATAGCACTGTAGAAGCGACGCACACAGCTTTGCGTCTGTTTTACTCCTCAAGAACAATAGCTAAAAGGTTGAAAAACAACATTCGACTACTCAGGCAATACTCCTAGGTTACATAAAAGAACAATGTATATAAAGCAAAATTTATAAATTGCCAGCATTTCAAAATGTGTTGGCGTACTCTGTACACTAGCACGCCTAACTAAGGGTTAATAAAGTATTGAATACCTGTAATAGTGTAAGAATTGATTAACTGTTCCCAAAAAAATTCAACTAAATATGCTGTTCATTCTAAAAAATTACATTTTGGAAACCTTCGCGGAGCACAAATGGTCCGCGGACCATAGTTTGGGAAGCACTGACGTTCTAAAAGCAAATGGCGTCCAACCGACCGTTTCTCTGTTGCCAACTATCCAGTGGGTATGCCTTGTTTAACATTAAATCTGCAAGTCGCATGACGAAACAATGTTGCGATTATTCGTCTTCTACATTTTTTTTGCTCTTATAAGGAAATTTATAAATACAAATAAATTTTGTTATGGAATATCTTGTGATCTAGAAAAAAACATATTGTACATTCGAAATCAGCGTTACAAAATGCATATAGGCCACCCTATTTTGTTCAAAAATTTTTTTCGTTGTTGTTCAGTGTAATTTAAGAGTTTTAAGAAGTTTATTAAAACAGCGCTTTTAAAATACCCGCGCCTTATTGCTAATTCCCATTTATAAAATTCCTGCACATTTGGAACACAGAAGACTGTTCTTCCCGCTGCCAGCGTGTTCGAAACACTTCAATCTCGACGTCGAATGTAATATTTTTATATAGAATGGGTTAGGCCGCACCATAGGATTGGGGTAATTTCTCCCCTTGTGAAAGGGAAGAGTGAATGCACAAAGAACACGAGGGGACTACTACTCAACTGCGTCCGCGGTCAGTGGGAAGGGGAGAGAAGAGCGAAAGGGTAACTTTTCAACTGCTTCCAGGACATTATCCGGAAAGATAGTCTTGCTTCTTCTTGAATGGCGAGTTTCGGTTCGTCACGTTGACCATTTCTACCTGAGGAAAACTTAACTCGATTCGTCACGTCCAAATCTGAACATGAAAGAACACTCTACTCGGCCCCACCGGGTTGGGTAAGTTAGGTGAAATGTTTTTGGTTCCTTCTCATGTTCACTGTGTTCTCCCCTCGGGTTGGGTAGCGTTCATCTTAATATATCAAACTATCTCACCGTATTTCCTCGTAGAATGTTTTACAAAAATGCATCCTCTACCTCAGCTGGATCGAGGAGTGGAAGACCAATCACCCATCGCAGCCAACTTTCACATTCAGATTGCGGGTCTTTGTAGCGCACTGAGAGTCCAGGGGCGCAATTGAGTGTTTAGCTAGAGGTCAAAACTGACCGTGGGGCGCAGTTGAGTATTACCCGAATATGAAAAGTGTGAGGACTGGGAAAGTATGAAATGCGGCCCGCTGATTACGTGTGATGCCTTAATTGATGGAGATCCTTCATACGGCTCGCGCACCAATGTGAGTTTGAGACACCTGTATTAAACTAATCTCAGCTACAAGTAAACATGGAACAAATAAAAGAGCAGGAAAATAAATTAAAACGTTCCTAATGTGGTTGTCAGCGCTCCAGTTTCAACATTTAAAATGTACTACTGAATGTAAAATCTAATATTTTTATGGCGTTGGGTACAATGTTTTTACAAATTCAATGTAGATTGTCATTACTGAAAGACTTCTGAGTTCTTGCGCCAGTAAACTTCAGTTAGGAAGCGTCTTCAAAGAATAAGCAAACTTCTTTGAATGGAGCGGGCGGAAATTTCTTTTGTGTTGTCATATAGTTTTGCCTCGGTGCTGTTATGTTGCTTGTTTTATACATTTACTTATTCAGTATTAGTTTAAACACCTCGCTATGCCATATCCAGCTCGCATTTTGTAACCAAGTAAATTTTTCCATTATAATTAAAAATATTATAAGTACTTAAATTTTTAGCCGCGTTTGGTCATATCAAAATAGTTTCCAAATAAAACTTGTAGAACTAGTAGAGTATTTATTTTCCTATACATTTTTATTGTAGGAGTAACCGTTGTTAAGAAAATTAAACAAGAATGTCTTAATTAGAGTTGAACTTTAAAAAAATTTCTTTCGTGGTTACTTCATCCCATAGCATAAACAATCTCACAAAATTACGTTTAATATCCTTACGTGTGCTTGTATTATTTTTAAATAGGAAGAAAATGGATTATTTATGTTCTGCATATGACATGCAAGTTCAAAACATGTAAATAGTCATTACTTTCAAATACTCCATTGCACGAAACGCGCCCAATTGTGATACGCTGTACATTTTCCTAACTTGTTTAATATTTCGAGGAAATCATTTTTAATTGTTTTAAACAAAGCTATACAATATTTCCTTTACGACAGCTTAAAATAACGTCTGGAAAACTGTAGGGATTTTTTAGCTTCTTAAAATATTTTTCAACGTTTTACGTTTTCATGGGAATCCGGATGTCCAAGGCCACTGTGGCTGGATCAAGGAAGAGGTTATCGACCGTGTGTGGTGTTCCTGCTGTGACGCACCTGCATAAAGCTCTGTCTGAAGCACGTGCGTTTTTGACCATCTTACAAAACCATCCTCAAACACTTAACAGTCATGCGCTACGAAGTCGGACCGAGTCAGCTCGCTACCGCCCAAGAACAATTGCGATCGACCTCCTTACAACTTTCATTTTCGTTTGCGCGTCGGAACGTTTATAAAATCAGTTAACGCCAATATGCGCCTGCGGAAAATGCGGATTAATGTAATTCGCGAGTGTTAAAATTGGAAAAGGTTTCACCATTTTTCCGCTTCCGTTATGTTGACAATGGATTTCGAGGAGCAGATGCGAGAATTTTACCTCACGTATTCCGCATACCCAAGAGCGGTCAAAAATATCTCCTGCCTGATATAGATACAGAAGATGCGAAAGTGACTAAGAATTTACTTGAAAATTTGAAGAGAAGAAATGGGAGAAATAGATTAGGAAAACGGAAGTTTCTTCTTTGCCGATTTGAATGCACACATTCAGAGACTTTAACGTGGGATTCGAAAAAGAAAATGCAGTCCACATGTTATGCAAATCATCCTGAGTTAATATAGGCAAGTTCAGTTTTGCCATTGATCTATAAACTTTCTTTGGTCACTTTCAAGTGCTTAATCATACATAAGTGGGCCTTGGTTAACGCAAGGTTTTATCTCTTCTTATCTTATCGGAATTTCTAGAGAAGTAAACCTCAATTCAAAAGCGAAGTGATATTTTTCTTCTTATTTCTTTTTTCGAAAGCAATTTTCGTGAGAAACTAAAACGGTAAAATACCATTCAAACGATATTCTCATCTGAGCTCGTATTATCACCGAATCACGAATGGCCAACTATTGTCATCACTTGCGGTTTATAACAGTATTTCCTCGTAAATTCGCCCAAAAGATACGCCAAAAATCTTGTTCACGTATCCCGGTGCTCTTATTGCGGAATTTCATCATTCTTAATAATCTTTTAATGATGTTTCCGAATTCACTTGAAACGAGGAGCGTCGTATTGGCGGATATGGAGAGGAGACTCGAAGCTCGAAAAAGAGTCGACCGATGCCCTGCTTTGGGATGGAGGGTGAGAGTGCTATTTAGAAAGATTCTTTCGAGGGCGTGCGGTTTGAGTGGAGGAAAGGGTTGCTCCCGGGAAGCGGTCGGGGCGAAGGAGGCGGAGGGGAAATCGACTGCCGAAGGGGGAGAGCGGGGAGGGGAAGAAGCGAAAGGGGGCGGTGCTTGCCGGACTTGCTTCGCCAGAGCGGTGAACTCATCGGCACAGCTGCAGAGCTCTCTCCCTCTCTCGCGCCGCTGTTTGTTGCTTGTCGAACGTGTTCGCGTACTTACGTTCTTAAAACCCGTATTTTAACTCCCGCCGTAGCGTTGCACGGAGACGACGACGCCTTCCTGATCTTGGGCGTGGTGGAAGAACATGGCGCCGAAGACTGAAGACATAGATTCGACGGACGGGTGCAGCAAAAAGGTGAGGATGCAAACCTTTTCTGGATTTAGAGGTCCTGTGACGTTCGTCGCTTTTTTCGGCAGTGGATGAGCGCGCCTAAGCCCACGCCACCTGTTGGCGTCACCTCGCACGCCATGGCGTCCCCTTATTGCTATCAGATGGAGTGGCTTGATCGGGGGGCGTTCGGTGTTAGGCTCTTTTACGTGACCTGTGGCTCTTCGTTTGATTAAGTTGTACTGGTGTACAACCAGGTCATTCGACTGACATATTCGAATTTTGACATGCATCATGATTATCTTTGTGGTATATTTCGCATTTTTATCAAGTGCACGGACTGATTGGTAGTTTATTTTTATATTGTGGATTTGCAAAAATTGTGTGCTGTGTTTGTTGCGGTGCTATGACTTCCGTTTGCTAGTAAAATTAGTCTTTCCTAAGTATATATTTTTGTTTTGGTCAGGAGAAATCGAAACTAAATTTTATTACGTAATATAATATCAATTGTTTTTATCTAACGCCTGGTTGAGTATGGATTGCAAAGTGACCCAGTATTTATTCATAGCGTATCCTAAAAATGTTTTGCCTTAGAAGCAACGTTTCATCCTCTTCTGATTTTACATTCGAGATGTAGCATATTCTTTTCGTGAAGCTGGTGAGCTTGACGCTGTCCTTGCCCCGATTTCTCCAACCTTCCGCACCTTATCCTTTTGCCTTTCCTCAGCCTTCATGCAGTACCGAGAACAGCAATATTTTACGTTCGGTGATTCAGTGCGTCTCCTTAACTTCTCTAGATATTTATTCGCTATATTTCGCATTTTATTCTATGATGTCGCTTACGTGAATTTGTTCATACTCAAAAAATATTCAATCAGGAGCTTCTTAAGTTTACATATGACGTGGTGCAGGCATTCTCTCGATTGGTGGAATACACATATATATTTTACTCCTTTTAATGCATCGTAACTTGTTTTTATCATCTTGTCCTGGTTTCGAACCTAGGATCTTGAAGTCCAGCGAATGCGTATTTAAACACTTTCCATTAATTTTCCTCCCTGATGCAACCACCCGCTGTCAAAATGAAAAGAAATTTTTCACATCAAAAGCAACGGCAAGGACGACGGGCCGTCGTTTTTTTCGGCGAAAAATATAATGAAAAGCTCTCCAGCAAATGCAGTCATTGGGAAATAGTCTTCGGAAACGCGGGGGAGTCAAGAGTCGAAGCGAATAAAGGAACGGCGTTGTTGAGTCGTCGGAGTTCCTATTAAGAGCTGAAGGCGTCGGCGCAATCCCTCAATGCGGTCGCTAATGACCGGTGTTGCTTCCTCCACGCTCTCTCTCTCTCCCGCGTTGCATCACAAGAGCGGACCACACTCTCCTTAAGCGCGGGAGCATTCGTCACCTCGCTGCACCCAAATGCACCATTATCTCATTCTCGTCCTCGTTTCTCGGGCTCCCGTCCGCAATGGGGTTAATGAGATTACCGCTCTCGAGACACTGATGCTCTCGAGTGGACACCTGTGGCATAACCTCCAGATATCGGCGCCGAAGCTTCGTCCCATTATTGGCGGTGCCGAAGGAGAGCTTATAAGCGGGAGAGGTTGGTCCGCGCCCTGATCGCCTCTTGTGGAGGTGGGACCCTCCCTCTTCTTCCGTCGCATACGGAGTCCACTTAAATGGACATCAAAACTCGGCTCGCTGCGGCTGACGTGTTTGCTTTCGTGTTTGGCTTCAGAGATAAAGAGATTATATCCGCCCAAGATCGATAATTGTATTTGACCTATTAAATAAAATAAGTTTAAAATCCCCAAAATTTGGGCCTTGAATTCGTTGTACAGTGAACTCGAACTTTTTCTCGTCTATTTCTTTAGTCATTCAACAATTGTCATTTCTATTCAAAACAGATTTAGCCATAAATAAATGCTTTTTGTATGCGTTGATAGCAGGGCCGGTGTTATACCTTTGAGGGATCGCATACAAATATATTTTCGGTGCTTTCGTGATTATTGTTCTGAGAAAGTGTTCGAGCTGCTGATATGATGAGATAGGATGTTGCTTAATGCGCTTGCATTAATTTTACGGGCACTTCACAAAATAAAAAGTGTATACTTAACAGTAAATTACTGTTATTGAATTACAGTAACTGAATTACAGTTACTGAATTTTCTCTGCAGAAACAGATACAATGACGTTTTCCCAACATAATGATTGTTCTGCGCCTATTTTTCACTATTCCAGTTATAGAAACCTCTTCAATAGGAATTATCGAGCTCGTCTTATGGCGGAATAAATTCAAGAACAAGCACGTATAAAATACTTGTCTCAGGCATGTCTAATAACCATAGCAAGGTTGTCAAAGAACCAGATGCGCACCACCCACAAAATCCCCTCATCCCCTTATAAAGACAACATAAATACTAGCACACGTGTTCTTATAGAACAGTACAGTACAGTAACTGAATTACAGTTACTGAATTTTCTCTGCAGAAACAGATACAATGACGTTTTCCCAACATAATGATTGTTCTGCGCCTATTTTTCACTATTCCAGTTATAGAAACCTCTTCAATAGGAATTATCGAGCTCGTCTTATGGCGGAATAAATTCAAGAACAAGCACGTATAAAATACTTGTCTCAGGCATGTCTAATAACCATAGCAAGGTTGTCAAAGAACCAGATGCGCACCACCCACAAAATCCCCTCATCCCCTTATAAAGACAACATAAATACTAGCACACGTGTTCTTATAGAATCTATTTTCGGTGAATTACCACAGAAGGCGGCTGCATTGTAGCCGAAACGCTTACCAGGTTTTTTACAGCCTTGTTACGGTTATTAAGACTTATCTGAGACAAGTATTTTAAAAAATACTTGTTCTTGAATTTTTTTAGCCATAAGACGAGCTCGATGATTCCTATTGGAGAGTTTTATATAACTGGAATAGTTAAAAATAGGCGCGGAGCAATCATTATTTTGGAAAAACCTCACTATCTGTTTCTGCAGAAAAAATTCAGTAACTGCAATGAATTCATTTCACCAACATTACTTTTCTGTGATACTGTGAACTTTCACAGTAGCTTTCACTTGTAGCAAATCTGAAATGTCTCCTTTGCAGTCATATGTTATAGTATAAAATTTCAGTTCACTTTCTTCAAGTTCTAACACCTTATTTAAATGCACAAAACTGTTATTCACTGTTTTGGCTGTAACCAAATTGAGCATCATAACAAGGACTAAAGTCATTTTGAATTAGTCATTTGAAGGAATTACATCGGGACAGAGTTTTTCTTCTGTCGATTATTTCTGGTTGAATATAATTCAGAACTGTCTCCAAATCCGGTCATTTTATTGTCCCAGTAGAGTGTGTTGAATTTTACCCTGTGAGATTTGGAGGTTACTTAGTTTGATAGTTGAAGATCGACTGCGAGGAATTTTGCATCTAAGCAGTTAATTGAGCAAGAAAAGGGCGATCCAGTATCTTTATACGAAATTGATGTTTTTGGGCGTTTGTTACCAGCGAAGCGGTAGTAGCGGAACGCCTATTGTGCACATCGCCTCCGTCCCTATGTTTATTCCCTGAAACTACTGGGCAGATTTCAATTAAATTAAGTATTAGTAATTATGATTTTTAACTGCATCCTTCAATTAGAACTTCCAATTTATGTAAATACCACATTTTCCTCTCCCTAGCAGAATGGGTCGAGTGAATAAAAATTAACCAAATGCTTAAAGCAAACAGGAAAAGCAAAAGCATTTGCTAAAGCATGAGCAAATGCTAAAAGCATTTGCTTCATATTGAGTGAATAAAAGTTTGCTTTTGCTTATAAGCATTTGCTACTCAGTTTTAAGCAAATGCTTAAATTTTACGGAAGAAAGCTCTTTGCAACTCTTCCCTCACTTGTTTTTGTTTACATTTAAAGTTTTACATAGTTGAATTTCAAACTAAAAATATAAATAATTGGGTAATATTTAAAAAAACTTAATTAATTATTTTTTAAAACTATTTCATTTATTAATGAATTCGATAATATCACAAATAATGGGTGCACTTTTATTCAATTAGTTATAGTAATTTTATCCAGTCATTTGCATTTATAGTGATTGTGGACGCCATAAATTTTACTGTTTTACAGTTGTGCATTGTACGTGGTGATCTTCTCCGACTCCTATTTGAAATCCGGGATCGCTTAAGTACCTTAAAAATATTTCTATCTTCTGTTTGGAAGACAGTGCTCCACCACGTCTCTCTTGATATTCTCCGAGTAACAGATTTGAAATATACTTAACATTTTCTTCAGAGAAACGATACAAATTTTTATAACCGTTGGTTGTTGAAGATTTTCTCGTATTTTTAACCTTTCGTGTCACCATAAACTGCCATATTTATATTTAGGATCAATTATCATGAAAATAGAGTAATATCTTAGCAAGCCTTTTACCTCACTTAAAAAAGTTTTAGCATATGCTTTAAGCATTAATCAAAAGCTCGGTTTTATTCACACAATTTTAAGCAAATGCTTAAGAAAAATCCTAAAAATAAGCAAATTCTTATTCTTTCTAGCAATAGCAAATGCTATTTTTTTATTCACCCAAAATCAAGCATTTGCTTATTTTTATTCACTCGACCCTTTGTATGATCTGTAAGTTTCATTTATAAAATTTATTCAAATAGAGGACAACATTTACCACATAATAGTTAGCGGGACCACGTAATATACATATATTACTATCTGGAGTTATCCGGCTTCGCTCGGGAAATAATTTTCTTTTAAGTAGCAAATGATTTTTATTTCTCGGGGCCCCGCGCTCTCGGTGCCCCCAAAATTCTCAAATGTGTTATTCGGAGAAGAGGTTCACACGGAATTTTTACTACCACCTAAAGAAACCATCGAAAAATTTTAGTCAGGCTTGTGCTTGTGGGTGTTTCTCAATGGCGAATTCATCATATAATCAAGGCAGACTGCTTTTCGAAGAATATTTGGCATAATCGAGCAGTTTTATTAAAATAGAAATTACTCCCAGTGCACCATAAGCCCTGAATTTTCGTTCCCCATTCATTAATTACGCAAGCGATGTTTACATTAACATTTAATATTTTATCTATTGTATTGTATAGTTTTACCATTAATATATTTACGCATTAACGTCTTGCTTAATATCCACATGGCTAGATGCACCGAAGCCTTGAAAGCAGCAATAAAATTATGTGGATTATGTCAATACTATTAGCCAAAACGTAAACAATAAACACTATCTTGGTTACCGAACAAATGTAAGTAGATGTATCGATTTATGTTGCGATAAATCTTTCAATGTTAATGGTAAAAGATAACATAACATATTCCTTAAAAATCATTTGACTCACTTTAAAAGTATCCATAGACTACATTTAATCCATTTGTACCCTTTATCTTGGCGTCGGCTGTTCTTCTTCTACGGCTCGCCACGGCGTGGACTTTCCTTGCGTTATTCTTTACGTGGCTATCTCCCTTTGAGGAGGACAACAATTAAGACATTTAGCTTTATTGCCGCCTGGAAAATGTAAATAAATTTTGCACTTAAAGGATAATTTCGAGCGATTTAACATGTAATTCGATAAAACATGAACATAATTAAAATATTAAGTCTTTCATGCATAAAATAAGCCATTTCCCGTGATCGTAATATAATATTTAGGTATGTTTATATCCACATCAGTGAAGGGCTGCACGGCATTTTTGGGTTTCTCCACACCATTTCCCATGCATTCTTTTGGAAATAGTATTTTGTTGACCCCATGTGGTATAAGAGACCCCACGGTCTGCAAACCTAGACCAAGTTCTTTTTTTTTGCCCATAGGATGGCCCATGATACTTTTGAATTCGATAGCTTCAATGGTGTAAAAACGTATAAGGGACATACAAACACACACATTCATTTTTATACAGGGTGTCCGGCGACTTTATGTCATAACTTCGGGATCTTATTCCTTAAGTGATTTGAGTAAAAAATGCCATATGAACATGGGTCCGATTCTCATTTGTTACAGAGCTACCGGCAATTGAAATTATCTCGTACTTTTATTTGTACAACTTAATGGCTGAAAAATGCATTGTTTAAATAATTATTCGTATGCATTGTTATTTGTTGAAAAATGTATTATTTAAATAATCATTCATTTACATTGATACTTAATCCATTGTTACAACAATGAGAAGCATGACGCTTGCACAACAGACGTGGACGTAATTTGCAAGCTCGCAGTAGACAAGTAGAACGTAAGCTAGCGTTCAGTGCAGTGCGCTGTGACACGTGTGGTGTCATTAACTTTAAATAATGCCGTTTACATTTTCAAATTAAGAGTATGCAGATATGTACTTCGTGTACGGGTTTTGCGATGGAAACTCCGTTGCTGCCGTTTACGAATACCGACGACTATTTCCACAAAGAAGAACACCAGATCGACGTACCTTTATTCAAGTTCACCGACATTTACGAGAAAATGGCTCATTTCCGTGTGTCTTTGAGAGCTGAACGTCCAGTACAAGTTACTGTGGATGAGGAGGAAAACATTATTCAAATGGTTCAGCGAAGTCCACGTCTTACAATTAGTACACGAAGAATGTCCGCCCGCCTCTACGTTCCGTGAATGAGAGTCTGGCAAACATTACACGATGAGGGACTTTATCCATACTATATCCAGCAAGTTCAGCATCTTCAACCCGGGGATATGGCTAGGCGGTTGGAATTCTGCCGTTGATTAA
This sequence comes from Tanypteryx hageni, assembly GCA_028673005.1. Classification (NCBI taxonomy): domain Eukaryota; kingdom Metazoa; phylum Arthropoda; class Insecta; order Odonata; family Petaluridae; genus Tanypteryx; species Tanypteryx hageni. The sequence continues at coordinate 221,887,680 of CM054112.1, read as the reverse complement.
ATGCACACCCCCGCCTGAACCGTTACATCTTGTTCACGGACGTGGCACAGTTTACTCGTGATGGAATAAACAACACGAGAAACTACCATTTATGAGCTCGCGAAAATCCTCACGGAACAGGTGAAAGCAACTTCCAACTCCATTTTTCTGTGAACGTGTGGTGTGGTGTCATTGGGAACCAGCTGGTTGGACCATACTTCTTCCCGCCACGTCTGACAGGTGCCATTTATATTTTTTGGAAAATGAAATGCCGGGTCTCTTAGAAGACATTCCTCTGCAAACACGACTTCAGATGTACTACCAGCATGACGGGGCATCCCCCCCCTTTTAGTAGGTACACTACTCTGTATCTTAACAAGAAGTTCCCTAACAGATGGATCGGTCGTGGCGGTGCGCAGGATTGGCCACCGAGGTTTCTGGATCTCACTGCGTTGGATTTCCATGTGTGGGAGCAAATGAAAAACATTCTGTATGAAGCCAAAGTGAGCACGAGGGAGGAACTTATTTAGCGAATTTTCGATGCTGTGTGGCGCGTTAATAACGCTCCAGTTCTTCGTACTGTTTCACGTTCCCTACTCAAACGGATCAGATTGTGCATCCAAGCTGAAGGCGGCCATTTTGAACAATTGTTGTAACAATGGATGAAGTATCAATGTAAACGAATGATTATTTAAATAATACATTTTTCAAAAATTAAAAATGTATACGAATAATTATTTAAACAATGCATTTTTGCAGCCATTAAGTTGTACAAATCAACGTACGAGATAATTTTACTTGCCCGTAGCTCTGTAACAAATGAGAATCGGACCCATGTTCATATGAAATTTTTTACTCAAAATCACTTAAGGAATAAGATCCCAAAGTTATGACATAAAGTCGCCGGACACCCTGTATATTAGATATATAATATGATATATATATGATATGATATATGTTATGATATATATTATGATATATGATATATATTATGATATTATATATATATGATATGATATAAGATATGACATATGATATTATATATATGGTATGATATGATATACCCTAAATTCCCAAGTATAACGCGCACTCATGCATAACGCGCAGGCCAACCTTCGGCTGTTTTCCGCATATCTCCAAAATTTCTAGTATAACGCGCACTTGTGTATTACGCGCAGGACACCCGCAGAACATGGGATCGTTGAGCTTAGCGTTTTTTTTAAAGAATGCTACACTTTTAGCGCCCTTCCCCAACTAACTAACTAATAATTAGGTAACTGAAATTCGATTTTGTATCTGTAATGATTGAAATGCATGGTAATTTATGCCAGAAATTTTTTTTTATCAACGGAACAAAAAGAAAGAAGTTTCGAAAGATTTCAGCCATTTAGTGATTTCACGAAGTTAGTATTGGAACGCTTTAAGGCGTTTTATTTTATAAAGCTGTTCTTCTTATGCATAACGCGCACTAGTACGTCTTATGTATAACGCGCACTAAATAATTCCGAAAATTTGACAAAAAAACCTTGTATAACGCGCGCGTTATACTTGGGAATTTAGGGTATATGATATGATATAAGATATGATTATTATATATGATATGATATATATTATGATATTATATATATATATATATATATATATATGATATAAGATATGACATATGATATTATATATATGGTATGATATGATATATATGATATGATATAAGATATGACATATGATGTTATATATGATATGATATATTATGATATATGATACGCTGACAAAGAATGGCGTGTAAGGTACAGAATGGATGGGTCATATTTTGAAAGGAAACGGTCTGCTGAAAGGAGTTATAGAAGGAAGAATGTTGGGAAAGAGGCAAAGAGTTGAGGAAAGGAAAAGTGCAGTCAAACCTCTATTTAGCATCACCGTTTGTCCATCACTGACGTTGGCGTTAAAGTGGGGGTGGTGGTAAATTGTGATTTACTACTGCTCTATATAATCATAAGATGGAAGTTCTGTTCAAAACGATTCATTGGCGGTATGCGGGGATGGCACTATATAGGTGGGCGCTAAATCGGTGTCTGATTGTATATTAAATGCATTCAAAGAAGGAATTTGATATGAGAACTTGAAAAGAAAAGCTTTCGGTAGCACAGATTGAGTAAAACCTACCGGAAGATAGAATTCCAATGTAATGTTAGGAAGTAACATTTTATGGAAAGTTTTTATTCTTGTACTAAAGATGAGTATGACAACACATGGGTTTTTCCAGGATGGGGATAAAGTGTTGACAAAAAACTGAATTTGTCTTGATTGTTAAAGTTTTGTTGGGCAAAAATGTCATTCGAATGTGAACGCGTTTGGGTTCCACTTAACGAGTTCGTACACGCGCCCACTGAAAGCCAATACGCCACTGAAGACAAGTAAAGTCTTTTGTATGTAATGCATATAACGCTCCATAGATTTTAAGTACATTTTATGCGTTCATTAATACGGAACTATTATTTCCATATCAAAGTAAAATTCAGCTATTTATTGTAGAAAGGACGTATGAAATATGTATTTCCGCTATCGACGATGACAGGGGACGTGGCAAATACCATTTTTGGGACACCCTCTTTTCGAGGGGCCCTATGCACAGCATACTCTGCATACCGCATCACCCTGGTTGATAGCAACGGATTTGTTACGAATCAGGAAATCCGCAAAGCGTTAGTAGTATGATATAGCTCGGTCGATAAAATCTCTCTTTTTGGGTACATTTTTTCTGCTGGCACAATTTTCGTCCTATTCTGTTTTTTTCGTTAGTTTATCTATAAATGTCCCATTTATTAAATCATAAATGAATCTTCAATGCTTTAATGTTATCCAAATTAATATTTCTTCTTTAGGAAACATCGGCAAAGCATTGGGGATCGTATGCAGGCGATTGTCCCTGCATCAACAAGGTGCTCGCGTCCCGGAACACAAAACTATGGACCGTGTTCAAGTTCATCAACGCCCTCCTTAGAGCATTCGGACAGGTAAGATCGGCCGGTGAATGGAGTAATTAATATTTTGATATCTAGCATAAAATTTTTCATTCATTTTTCTGTCGTGAGAATTTTTCAGGAAGCTTGCAAATTTATTTAGAAAAAATATTAAACTTTGTGGAATCTTAAAAAATGCAGTATCATATGCTGACCTATTATAAATTAAAAGATATATAAAAGAAATTCTTTTGTCTTAAATTTCATGAATCGCGAGCAACGGATCAAGTTTGCATCCGTGAATTATCTTCGTAGGCCCAAACTCTAACCATCAAAGTGAAACATTTTAATATCGTTGTAATTTTTAATTGTGAATTTTTTCGTGTGTTTAGATCATCTTCTCCAACAACCCCATAAGTGGTCTGGTGGTCCTAATAGCGGTTCTCCTCGCCGAGCCTCTGGCGGCGTTTGGCGGCATCGTCAGCGCAACGGTCGCTATCATCACGACGTTGGTGAGTTGCGATTTTATTCGAGATATTTAGCTTTAGTTTATTTAATTAAAGTGTTAATTTTTCATCCAGATCAGTGTTTGTGAAGTTTTTAATTTGCCTTGCGACTCTCCTCCCCGCTAAAAAAGAAGGGCGTCTTTTGAATAAAGTTTCATAACTGTTATAAAGCCATTCGCATATTGATTGCAGTTCCCTTTCTGATGTTAATGCATTAATAATTTCATCAACTTTGCGATCCGTACTTTGAAAAACATCTAGATGGTCAACTTACCAATTCTCTTTTCATAAAAAATTTATTGGACACATTATTAGTAGACCGCGCAAGTCGCTCTGTCCTTCTGACGGGAGATTGAGCAGTTGGCTCCCTTGGTGCTTCGTAAAGAGTAGTCTAATGCCGACACTGGGTTTCCTTCCTCCCTTGTGTATGAGTTCGGTGTGGAAGGAGTTATGGCTATAATAATCCAAGAGGTTGATTAGCCAGAAATACACACAAAAAAACAAACCAACAAGCATTATTAGTGTTTAACTAAGGTAAGTTAGATAGCAATAGCAATGTTTTTTAAATATATCAATTAAAGAACTGCTGTCGCGCTCGAAAATCTTTCCACGTACCTACTTAATTTGCTAACAACATATTTCAATTGGGAAGGCACAACTTTGTGGAAAAATTCCATAATGTAAATAAAAACAATTTTGTAAATTTCCACTAGGCAGTGGAAATTTTCAAAATTCTTTTTATTTAATTTGCTAACATTTGTGCAAACGAAGCCGCAGTAATATCCGTAACCAGTAAGTGTTAATCACGGATGAAAATCTTTGTCACTGTAATATTTATCTTTCAGCTTCTGGAGCAGCCGAAGGAGGAAGTGTCATCGGGGAGGGCGGCGTGCAACTCGGCGCTTCTTGGCGTCGTAACGATTGCACTGGCGCAAAAGCCGTCTTACGAAATATCGACCGGATTAAAACTTTGGGTGGCCATCATCATCGCCTCGATATTCTGGTGAGCTAGCGGAAATGATCGCATGGTTGGAAAGGAATAACGGTTCTCGTCTGTTTGGATTGGCCGAGAGAGAGAGAGAACGAGGCTCTCGCTGTATTCCGCTTTAAGCTGCCCTACTCGGAGAGCCACCGATGACTTTCATCACGTGCTACTTGCGAAACATGAAATTTATGTAGGGAAAAAACTGAAAAGATGCGGATGGAGCTGTGTAGATCTGGTTAATTTCGAACTTTTCTCCGATTTTATTCTTGATCGTACGCGAGTCTTACAGAAGAGTTTCGAAATAATAGTTGTCTGTATCTTTATTTAATGAAATTGCTTCGTAAATCTTTGTAAACATGTACAAATAAACTTTAATTTCGATCTTAATCCCCTGAGTTTAGTCACACGCTTACGTAAATATTTCCAGGTAGTTTCTAAGTACCTTTGACGTTTTTCAGTCAAAGCAAAAGCCATTGCAGAATTTTCAATGAGATTTATATCTAAGACAGAAATCCTAAGGACAATGAATTTAACATAGCTCTCTGGGAAGACAGAGTTCTGCCCAACGTTTCATATGGATCGTATGCTGTACCAAGGGATCTTGTTGATAAATAGATAATTATGTAAATTTACTTCAGTCTTCCATAATTTTTGTTTGTTAATGTTACCTGAAATAAAGATTTTTGTATTGTTGACTGATGTAGAAATATCTTTCATACGCAAAATTCCAGGAAAAATGCGATTTTCACGGGGAAAAAATCGCACTTATACGGTAACGGCGCATTCGGGAATTTCGTTTGGATGCTCCCTATTTACAGAAGTAAAAGGTGTTCACGCAAAAAACGCAACGATTATTTTAAAATAAAAGCATCTTTTCAAAATTTATCTAAAATTTAAAATGCATGTATTGGTCTAAGTTTATAAAAAAATTTAATTTATGCAAAAAAACTCCATTAGATTCTCGGTGATGGTCTGTAGCCTATAATCATTCATTTCTCCATACACTACCGGCAAAAAATGATTTGTCAGCATTCAAAATTCCAAAGTGCATTTTACAGATGCCTTTATTTATTTATTGCTAAACCATTACATGGTAAATATCGTCGAAATATGTAATTTTTAATATTTCTTTGCTTCAAAACAATTAGCATGAAATAATCGTTAGAAAATTTTAAGAAATTTACTTTGTAATTAGGCAATTATGTAACAATTTTCCTGCCCTCTACTTCATGCTAATGCAATCTTTGCATTTCATCAACTATTTAACACTCCATTCAAATTTTGAAGTAAGATTCATCTTTCACCCTTTGTGAAAGTCTCATGTCATTGGCTGGCGTCAAACTGTTACCTTTCTATGCCCTGCCATCTGATAGATATATCTTTGTAAATTAGTTTTTTAAATGTATTGGTAATATAATTAGGTTCCTTTACCAAAGTTCTTCCAGGTTCTGCCTTTTCACATTTTTTCAGATCTCTTCTTCATCCAACCCATTTTCACTTTAATTCGCAATGACATTTTAATCCTCTTAATTTCTTCATCTTAATGTAATGCTTCAATCTTTTCTAACACCATCCTTAGTGTGTACATCACAACTGCCCTGACCAGCCTCCTTGGTTCTTTGCCCCGCCTTCGCCTCCCCTGCCTCCAAGCTCCATTTGTGATAACGCAGACGCTCCTCCTCTTCTGCCTCCTGCACGCTGCCTCACCTGATGTCCACCACCCTGTCTATCTCCCCTCCATGGAGCCTGAAGTGGAGAATCAGACAGTTACTGAAGACTTATCACTATTCATCAGTGCAGCCTCCAGTGTTTTTGGGGAATTGCAGGAAGGAGATGGGAATGAGACTGAGCCCAGCCCTATAATTGAGGAGATTGGCCATGATGGATATTCAATCCCACAGGGACTCAACTGGGGAGAGGTGAGGGTCTATTTCATTTTATTTTATTAAATGTAATAATTGTATGCCATGTAAGGAACAACAAACATTTCTGGACTTCTTGCCTTTGTATTAATACATATTTTCTTTGTGGCTATCATTGTGAACTGTAATCACTAATCATCTTAATATTACAAACTACTGTATAATATTTGCAGTTAGGTTTTCAGATCTATAACATTGGATGAAAATATTTTAGACAAACTTCAAGATAAATGAAATGAAGAAGTAAAATTTTTATACAAAGTTCCACTTTAATAGAAAAGCTGACCGGTGACATGATGATGACTAACTCTTACAATTAGTCGAAACCAGTCATATTTTCTATTAAAATGGATCTTTTATACAAAGTTATACTTCTTTGTTTTATTTATGATGGAGTTCCACCAAATAATGGCATCATCCATTGATTGAACTTCATGATAATGTAAACTGTTCAGTAACATTGTGAATAGAAGGAAAAAAAATGGGGTACAATTGGCCAAAATGTATCAATTAATAAAAAAATAATATTGAAAGTGAAAATAAGTGTGGTGGAATTAAGCGTACCTGAGAGAAAAATTCTATCCTAAAATGTGAGTTACTCTGTGTAATGAGGAAATATTTGACCAGGATATTCATCCAGTTCTCCTGTATAGGGCAAAAACTTAAGACTAAAGCCGCATCTACACGATCACTTTATTCTTGAACAATAAAACATGAACAAGAAAGATTGGATGGGTTTTACCATTCATGGAAACTTGTGCATGAAAGCATTGATGGTGAACGATATTTACATTGTCAATGTAATCACAAACGAGGTAGTTCCAATCTTTCTAACCGAAAGTGCTGGTTTCAACAGTAAATGTAAAAAACGGTAAACATAATTGTTTTGAGTTATGTCAGATTTAAGAAGGCTTGTATTAGCTGCCTCAACGGGAATTATTGCTGCTATTTTAAGAATTATAAAGAAAAATAGAAGGCAAAGAAATGTTGGACGAGTGTTGTTCATAAAGTTCTATTAGCCGGATCACAACTTCTCTGCTCCAACACACCATTTTAATAATTCACACGTTTACTAGATAATAGAATCATTTTAATAATGCAGTATAATTTGGAAGGAAGGCCACAAGGCTTTCACAAATATTGCAGTTAGGTAATTAGAATATATCCACATAACTATAGAAATTCCCTTTGATAAATGGATAAAAAAATAATAAATATTCTTAAAGAGTAAAACAAGCAAAATAAATGTATTTAAGGAGAGAATCACTTCCAAACACAAGAGAGGATGCAATCAATGCTAGTACGGTTACACAGATAGAACGCTAGTTCCAGCTAATTCCCATTAGGTCCACTTGATTTATAATTGACATTTTGAATGCACAGCATTCATGGCATTGAACGTAGCTTGGGACCATCATGATTGGTGGAAAGCATAATATTTTTGAAGATGAATAGAATGTGTTTTATACAACATTCAAGACTTGGATGGGCTTGTTCAAGAGCATTCATGACACGTTGTGACATATATCCATGACATCATAACCTTCAAATTTCTTGTTCATGTTGTCATGGACAGAATTTGATGAAATATTTGATCATGTAGACATGGCTTAAGGATCCAAAATCAGGCAAAAGTTGTAAATAATCCAAATGAATATGGAGAGATATGCTAAGCAAATATTGTAAGAGATAAGAGGAAAGAATTAGATATTGCACAAATATGTGATAGCTAAAAGCTTAGGTTAAGACACTGATATTGCAATTAGCCCCTCATATTTCTGGAGGAAGTGGCCAATTTGGAATTTGTAAATACTGGATTTAATTTTGGGAGAAAAAAAGGAGTCAAAAATGAGATATATTTCATGATAGGAAGGTAAATCAGGAATTATGCATAGGATAGAAAAGCATTAGAAGGGATGGGAGGAAGAATTGTGGGAAAGCAACATCAGGGGAAAGAGACACTCCTTGTTTGTGTAGGTACTAGTATAATTTTTCCGTTAAAAGATTTGGGAATGAACACTTCTTTGTCTGTCATTAAATAAAATAGGGTTCAATTGATTTTTAAATAAGAAGGCAATAGGGAATAAATGATAGTATCTTAATTTGAAAGAAGAATTTCAATTTCATTGTTTTAAATATGAATGAATTATTACATATGTTACAAATAAGAATAAAGTATGTTTTTATATTATAAACTAATCTAACCATATTAATTGTTTATATAGGGACAATATTTTTCAGCAAAAATAGTAATCTCTGTTTAGAAATTTAATAGGGGATACAAACTTCTTCCTCAAAACTTCTGAAATAAATATTTAATTTATTGTATCTTTCCAATATGCACAGTATAACAAAAGTTAATTCATTATCTTAGAGAAATCAGATACAGCAGAATTAAATGAGAAAATAATTTTAATTATACAGATTATTGTTGCCATGTTATGCATTAAAAACATCACAATCAGAAAATAGAAACAAGAAATTTTTCTCGGTTCATTTAGTCTCTTTTTCCTGTAAGAACAGACTTTTGTTACGCCATGTATATTCTTCCTTATATGTACCTTAATGTCATGAACATTTTCTTTAATTTGCCTAAACTAATTATGGTCTCCTCCATTAAGTATCTCTTTTAAGTTGCATAAAAGTGAAGAAATTAATTTTTTTTTCATTATCATCTTACTACAGGTGTTGGCTGGAATTGTGCTGTCAACCTCAAGAGTGCTTTCTCTACACAGTGTACCTAGCTCAGTCCTCCTCTACTTGGCCATTCTGCTTTTTTCACCACTTAGCGCCTCATTTGCTCTAATTGGTGCCATAGTTGCTACTGTAGCAGGTAAAATTTTTATTCAATACCATAGATTTCTCTGGGACAATACATACAAATAAAATGGCAAAATGAAACAATGGGACTGTTATTCAATCAGATTAATCTTCTAGATAAATGATGGATTAAACCGATCCGAAGATCCTATGCCGACAGGCATAAGCTGTAAATTTGGGAATAATTTTGATAAATGATAGGTTTATGCAAACCCCTGCTACGAGTTCATTTTTAACCCTTTCATTGCTATGCCCAGGCAGGCCTCTGTCTAGGCAGTTGGCCGCTGTTATTCAAGTAGGAAATAGCCGTTCCCCTCCTTCTGATTAGATTTTTTGCAAAATACATTTAATTACTTCTTTATACAATATAAAAAAGCATCAAACAAGGTTTTTATTTATATTACCATATATATATAAACATTAATTATATCAGTATATGGATAGAAAATTCTATCCTATAAATAAATTCAATCTAATTCTAATAATGTACATTGTTACAGCTTGCATATAGGAGAAATTAAAAACGATTTTTAATTTGATCCTTTTTGGCCATCTTTGTTTTTCACCACAGATGTTTTTGAAATATGTGAACAACCGCTGGGTGTGGCCCTGCGCTTGGGTATGCCTGGTTTGAAATTAAATATCCGAATATTTTTCAAATTCAAATCTAAAGAAAAACAAATGGCAGCAGTTCAGAAATCTACCCTCCATGATTTAGCTCTCTATTGTGTACGGTTTTGCCACAATTTAAATTTAAGCAAGTGGACAGTGAGACAGATGCCCAAGTGAAACTACGTACACCACCTTTTTGAACTTCGCATGCTTGCGGTTCGCGAATTTGGACTTCGCGACAAAATTTTATATGACTATTACTTGTATTTCACGCATATTACTTGCATTTCACGTCATTCGTTTACGATGCCAATAAGCGTGAACTTCCTCTACTTTTTTGTGTCTAAGTTCATTTTAAACTTAAGCACACTCGAAAAGGACATTATTATAATATAATATTTATAATGCTCATTATTAACAGTCTTCAAAGTAAACAAACGAGATAACCATCGACTTAATTCTTTTGTAGCTCAGTTTAAACTTCACTGCAGACGGCGCTATTTTCGATAACAGTTGAAGTTGCTGGCATCTAGCGGCCAAATTAGAAATTATAGACTAATGGAAAAGCATCCTGCGCGTTAAGTTTTTCACAATATTTATGAGTATGACAGAAAATATTCGTCCTTCGCGTATGAGGTTGCTGTTTTTTGACCGAAATATTTAATGATTTAATGCTGTTATCTTTGTATTTTGAATGTAATTTAAGTAAATGTTGTTTTCTTAGGTTTTCGTTTTTTATTACGAATTTCTAATCTAAATCTAAGTGCTATCATCTTGTAACGTAATATTTACTGCCACGTATTTAGATGCGATTACTAAAAGAAATGTTTTAGCTTTCTTATGCTAGGTTTTCATTTTCTGTTATGCATTTGTAACGTAATTAGTAAAAGAAATGTAACCACTTTATAATGCTAGTGTTTTTTTTGCGTCTTGGAAATGTTTTTTTTTCAGAACCTAAGAAAACATCTATGCATCACGTACATGACATTCCATAACAATAATTAATCCATTTAAATTAAAAGATTTCCTTGGAATGAACAAAAGAAGATCGAAAATCGTATGCGAAATTTTATGAGGACTGTACAAGTGCATTAAGTAGTTATCGCATAGTTATGCTGGGTTTTCAATTGCTATTACGCGTTTTGAAGGTATTTAAAAGTATATTTTTCGCATTATAATGCTAGGTTTTTATTTGCGGTTACGTTTTCTTTTATTTTATGTTAAACTCCATTTTGTATGTTAAAAAGTGAATTTTTAAGGTTGGCTGGGAACTACTCTCTCATAATAACATAGTGTCTTATGGGAAAATAGGACTTGCACTTCGAGAATTTGCATTTCACATAAGTTTTTCGGGACTAATTATTCGCGAAGTACAAAAAAGTGGTGTATAAGCACATTTTTCAAAAATATGCTAAACACACAAGTGATATGCTGTAATGAAACAATTTCACACTTCATTAATTTAACAATTTTATACAATGATAAGAACACTGTCCATTCCCACCAAATAGACATTTCCTCTAATTCAAGTAATTATACATCTACATCTGCACATGCTGAATAGAATTTTGAAGTCTAGTGTCCTTCTCATTTACAGAGAATTTCTTATGAGGTTTGTGGTTTTATACAGATAGGTTGCTGGACTGTCGTGCAATCACCTTTTATGTTGGGAAATGCTAAACTGCTTCATCACCATTCCCCTTTTGTGCAAATCAGCACTCTGACCTTCAGAAGGGATGTTAAACAGTTGGCCCCCTTGGTGCTCTTTGTAATGAGTAGGCTAATGCACCAGGTTTTCCTTCTCCCTTGTGTGTCTGGTGTGTGTAAGGAGTTATGGCTATATTAATTAAAGAGGTTGATTAGCCAGAAATACACACAAACAAACATACCCATTCCCCTTAATTAATTATAAAGTCTTGAATCTATAACTTACAAGCATGTCTTTCCAGCATAAAAAAGTGCCCCTAGACTTTTGAGCATGTTTGTTTGGTGTTATGATTGGGAAATCTAAATTAAGCCTTTTTCACAGGTGTTGTGTTTGCAGAGGGTCCAGAGTCCTATGCTGCAATTTATGAGGGCTCATGGGGCTGCCAGGGTCTACTATGTGCTATGGTAGTTGGAGGGATATACTACATTCTAACATGGCAGTCTGCCATAGCAGCTTGTGCATCTGCATTATTTGCTGCAGTAATTCGCCATTATATTGGAGATCCAGAGTTTATCTCACCTCCTGTGAATTCTGTAAGCATAAGACTTTATTACTGCTCTTGGAATGTACATTGGATTGCCACCTTGCTATTATGTTTTTAGTTGCTTTAACATTAGTAATTTCCCACATCAACGAAACTAATTTATTTTATAAGAAAGATATCAAGTATGCTTTTTAGTAATTTAATTTATTTGGTTACTGGTTAAATACAGTTTTTCACTAAATTCATAATTTTTTTAAGAATCAAAACTTAATGAAAAGTTAATTTAAGATTCCCAAAATTGGTATGAAACTGTTTCCATAAATATTTGGGACTACATTTGAAAATTTATCATATTTGAAGATAAAAATAACAGCATAAAATTTTGTGCAGATTATATTAAAAAAGCATTGTAACCCATTTTTCATTTAGATGTATTTGTAGAAATTGTAGGGCTATGATACATCCTCATTTTTCTGGACATCTTTATACTTTGTTTGCAAGAGAAAGGAACGACAGTTATTTTATAAAATTACATTGGTCAGTTATATGTGATCTCGGCTTTTGTGACAGAATATCAATATACCACATCCTTAAAAGGATTGAACGGTATGTAAAATTGTCAGTTATAAGTTAATGCATCTTTCAATTGTAAATCTTAATTTTAATCGAAATATTACTTTTATCTGCGCTTCAGATTTGAACAATGAATACTGACCAGATAAGAAGGAAGCTTTTGAAGCTAGAGTACACTCTAAGAAGAAAAGAAAATACCAAATCCAAAATTTGGGAAAGATGTGAAATTTTAGATGAAAAGGGCAAACTGATTTCGAAGACAATCGCTTGCAGTAGTTGTAAAAATGTTTACCATTATGATAATAGGAAGCTGGGAACATCAACTTTATTGCTACACAAGTGTGAAAATAACAAAGAAGGCGTGCCTAAAATTACAAATTTTCTTGTGCCGAAAAAATGTGATTTACCAAAATTATCAGCTGAAAAGAAAAAAAGGTTTTAGATGGCTGTGTCGAACTTGAAGTTAGAGATTTGAGACCTTTTGAGATACTGTCAGGAGATGGGTTTAAAAATTTATTAGAAACAATAATGAAAATGAGTGCAAATCAAAAATGTTATTTTGACTTAGAAGATGCGCTACCACATCCAACAACTATTTCGCGAAATCTTAATTCAGTGGCTCAGAAAGCTTGAGAAGGGCTAATTCAAGAAATAAAGCCCTACAGAGGTACAATAGGGGATGGAATCACGTTGGACTTGTGGACAGATAATTACAAAAATGTCAGTTATTTAGGGATCACATTACACTATGTAAAGAAAGCCATGTTATGCAATCGTGTTCTGTGCAGTAAACATTTTGATCCTGATGAAAAGAAAACTGGCAAGTATATAAGGAATGAATTGTTGCTAATTTTAAAACAATATGGTGTCTTTTATAACTTGAAGAATTTTACTTTTGTCAGTGTCCGTGGAGCAAATATTAAAACTGCTTTGAAAATTTTCAATAAAATAAATTGTGCGGCACACTTAATAATAATGTTATAGATATTTCTATTTCTTCTAATGAAACATCATTTGCTTTAATTCAGAAGTGTAGAAAAATTGTGAAATACTTTAAAAAATCAGGCTTACAAGGTGTGCTGAAATCTACTTGGAAAGAAGACGTCAAGACATGTTGGAATTCAATTCTTCGTATGATATCCTCAATACTTGAAAATTGGGAGGTTATTTACAATATTTTAATTGAAAAAAAGATGAGTGATATCATTTGTGAGGTTGAAAAGAAAGATTTATTAGATTTAGTAGAATACCGCAATCCATTCCAGAAAGCATTGATTGAATTTTAAGGAGAAAAATATCCAACAATATTTTTGGTTTGCTTGTGGCATTTGAAAATAAACAATCATTTAGAAATAGGTTCAACAGAATCTAGCATCATAAAACTTTTAAAAACATCAGGTAAAACTTATTATTTAGAAAATGTGGAAATTCAGCACATTCATAAAATTTCTGTTTTTCTTCACCCCCTTCTAAAAAGTTTGAAAATGTTAAAAACTGAAGAAAAGTATGAAATCTATGAGAAAGTTAAAGTAAGTATTGATAACATTAAAAAGGAGAAGGGATATGAAATCGAATCGGTGACACCAAATCTGTGTATGCTTGTAGAGCAACCGATGAAAAGGTATAAAATATCAGACACCTTAGTTCAATTTATGGATACAGACACAGCAAATGATCATATTTCTCCAGACTAATTGACTGCATATATCGACTTAAAACTATCTGATGACATAACTAATAATTTTGATTTGATGAAATGGTGGGATAAGCAAAAGAATTGTTTGCCAAATTTAAATATTTTAGCGAATTGTATTTTTGCAATACCAGCGACCCGTGCTCCATCAGAAAGGTGTTTTTCATCGGCAGGACATGATGTTAGTGAAAGAAGAAACAGTTTAGGTCCCGCAAACGTAGATTATGTCCTATTTTAAAATACTCATTTTAAATCTCAGGGTACTATTAATTAATGTTTCCTTTTTTCAATTAAATTATTTTGTAAAAATAAATTTTAGATACTTTAAATACCTTTTTCGATCTTAAAAATTAATGTTTATGTACAATTGCATTTCATTTTAATTTATACAAAATAAATGACTGACTCAGAAATAATATTTTTATTTTTTCACGATTTCTTGCTACGGATTTGTGTCTCAAGGACCAGATGGTTAAAAAATATGGGTCAGGTCGGACAAGTAGACCTTCTGTGTGGGTGCGAGCCTGCGGGTTAATATTCTGTGGGTATGGGTTGGGTACGGGTTAGTAGTCTGCGGGTACAGGTTGGGTACGGGTTAGTAGTCGGTGGGTATGGGTGGAAAATATCATACCCGTGCAGTGCTCTAGACCGAACCTGAATAATAAGGGCTGGGTGTAGGCGGTAAGCGAGGTAAATGGCATTGGGGCGCCGAAAATAAAGGGGGGCTGTACTCCTATTTTCCCTTTTAATTGATAAGTTATTGGCAAGTGTTGATTGAGTCTACTTGTAGGTTTTATTTGAGAGATAAAGACACAAACGTGTTGTATATTTTGCTTGCGAGGTATACTTTGCGCCCACCCTGTTCCTGTACTGGTGATCGAATCTCTGTTTGGAAGTTACAGTCTCCCACTCCACTCTTTGAACTATTCGGTACACTTTTTAGAATTTATGCCTCAGATAAGCTCTTCTTGAGAAAGGCAAACAAAACTTGCAAAGCGAGAGATACCCAAATTGCAATCGTTGCAAGTTGTGTATCCGAGAGGAGAATTGCTCCTATTGAATGAGACCTATTGTCTCTTTCTTGAGAATTTTCTGTCTCCCTCCTCGTAGGTGAGGCTACTTTAAGTTCTGTAAGCATATTCTGGAAACAAACAACTGACGTTAGTTTGTACTCAAAAATGGAGGACATGTGAAATACTTGAAGCTACTTAATATACTTAATTATATTGTCTAAATAACTATTATTGTCCAAATATTTGCTGAATATAAGAGGGAAATCGAAATAAAGAGATATAATGTATGAAGAATCAGCAGAAATTTACTCAAAATATTTGAGAACATTATCTGTTATTTAAAACTTATTGAATTTAACTTAATTGAACAATTTTAGTAAATCTTTTTAAAGCGTCAAAACAATAAAGCGCTAATAAACAATCAGTTTACCATTAAAGGAAATTGTGTGGTAACTTACACTGAACTAAATACTAGCATGAACTGCAATGAGTTCCAACTATATTTTAAGATCACACTTTTCTTTTTACTATAGTAGTTTTGGAATTTTTGTCATCCATTTTTTGGAAAGTAGGCTAAAAATGCTAATTTATAATGCCCAGCACCCATTTCATACTTTTCTTATGGGTGGTGGAATTGAAACTAAGGGGTTGGAAAAAGACTTTGATTACTTCCCAGCAGATGATCATAGACCTACGAAATTTATTCCACGTGTAACCCTCATACAGGTTGATCTACCCTGAAAATTTGGCTTCTCCAAGTTGCAGGATTCTTTTTTAAGTGGTTAAAATTATAATTAACATTATTAATCTAGTTTTATTTGAAATTGTAGTGAAATATTATTTAGCTGTCATGTACAAATCTATTCCGAAAATTTCGTGTCTCTGTTTTATCTGATCTCAGAAACATTGGTTGGACAAAGGGACGGACGGACAAGCTAAATAATTAACCCTATGTTAAGAAAACGCTTAAAAACATTAAAAGAAAAAAGGGGCAATATGTTTCCCAATTTATAAAAAACCTCATTGTCAGCCTAGTATCGTCGCCAAAACATTGTCGATTCCCAGCAGATGTTCCGTCACTGGCTTCAACTATTATAAAAATCATTATAAAATATTCTGTTCATTTTAGACTTATGAAATTAATTGATTCATAATACAAAGCCCAAGACAAAGCCAACAGTGTGTGTAGTATGCCTCACAGCTTAATACTTGAGGAGAAATGACGGTCTCATAAATTGAATAAAATATCGTAAACGAATAAAGCTACCAATTTAAAATCTTGCAAACGTAATAAGAAGACTATGACTCACATTATTTAAAGATTTAGTTGCAATCGAACAAACCGTTTCATAATTATGAACCAGCAAATTGACGCCTTCTGTCTCAAAGCTCTAAAAATGGGCTAGTTTTTTCCTTCTCGCCCCAAAAACGTCCTTGAGGTTTGGGGGTAAGGGCGCCGATTCCATGGTTCGCCTATGGCACCAGCTGCTGGCAGCTAGTCTAGGGCCGCCCCTGCTTAAGTCACAAGTTTTGGAAAACGCCAATGGCTCAAAAATTGCTCAACTTTTCACCATAGCATGAATCTTCTATGGCTGGATGCCAATCTTGAAAAGATAAAAGAAGTTGTCAACACTTTCGATGAAGAAGATGCCTTCTCCATACATATCATCAAAGATCTTCTGGAAAAGAAGTCTATCAGCCACGATTTGGCATACACTGAAGTCAACTTCTCAAAGTTGCCGTACGCCATTACATTACTTGAAAAAGGGAGATGCTGGCCAATTCACTGAAGGTGAAATGTTCAGTGCTCCAGGTGAAAAGGGTGTAGTTGTAAAAACACATGAAAAAGTGTTGTGTGCCAACAAAGATTTGGATAAAATGAAAATAATGGTGGAGATTCTATAAGGAGATAGTAGTGCAGAAATTGAAGTGAGTCTCACTTTAAATATGATCCTGTCGCTTCCATGGAGGTAGAGAGATCCTTTTCACTTTTAAAACACATCCTAACTGATAGAAGACAGAGTTTTTAATTTGAAATTTTTAAAAATCATCTCGTTGTCTCATGTAATAGTTCATAATTTGAAGACATTATCAATAGCAATCACAGTAATATAATATATAATAGTAATATTTGGGTTAAAATAAATGCCATTTTTAGTGCTTATTTTCCTGTTTTATTGTGCCATTTTGCCTGCCTATTTTGACACTTTATAGTGCCTGATCTTTTGGGTTCTATTTATGTTGGATTCTGAACTATACCAATCCTATATTTACTCAAACTATTGTATTTCTTGAAAAAACATTGATCTTGATTTCTGTTGCAGCCAAGTCGTCTCCCTTTGCTCACACTACCTTTTGTACTAAGTGCACTGCTCTTCCTCTGCCTTACGTCTATTGGGACTGGATTTCGCCGCCCTAGCCACTTATCGTCTCCAGAACAACAATACGTGGAATATTCTGAAACATTTGGAAAACTAGCCAAAGGAAAGGTAAGACAAAAGTAATCTAATGCTAACATTCTATATTTTATGCGGTAATGTGAGCAAGCCAATGATAATGCTATAATGTGCAAGGACAAAAATAATTTGCATATACGAGTTAGCAATACAAAATTGTTTTAATCAGTAAGTACTGAATTAGTCAATTAGTGCCTTGCTAATTTCTTTATTTATTTAAGTTGGCTATGATATTCTATGTATGTACAGTAAAATTCCTTTTATCCAGCATGCTTGGGACCAGAGCGATACTGGATTAGATGATGTGCCAGTTGCATGCATGCCCCTAGAATGTTGGCTACTGCTGTTGTTAGAAACATCTGCTCTGGACTTATGTCAAGTTAACACATTCCGTGCGGGTGCAAATTTGTTTGTCATTCCCGGTGACGGGGTATTTTTTCTAATTTTTGCTAGTATAGAAGTTAAGGGGCTATAATTATCATAGTTATATATGATATCCAAAAAATTGGCTGGCAATGAAATGGCTGCTTCCTCTGCGATTGTTAGGGAACAACTAAGAGTGTTGCAGTGAAAAAAGGTAACCCTGAGCATAAGGGTAAAGGTAAATAACGTCCCTAGACTGATGACTTCATAAGAAGTCACCCGCACTGAATGTGTTAACATAGATTCTAATATTTAAATTACTAATACATCTAATTTTGGTTTTTTTATTAAACAAAGCTTCATTGAACAACAATAATATTTCAAAATTTCAATATTATTTCTGCTGTGTATCTACGTAGTAAACACTGTAAAAGGCTTTAAGTGCATAATAAAGTCCCAGATAGTACCAAGTTAACAAAATCATAATATTTAGATTAATAATATATACAAGAAATTTTCACAGCTCTTTAAAAAACAATACTGTAATGTATATTAGCTAATTATTATTCAGTGGCATCGCTGCTACTGAGGTTGTCACTGATAGCACTTGAAGTTGCAGCCGGAGTTGCTGGTGAATTCATGTGGTGAGTGTCAGATGCTTTTTTGTATAGATTGTGAATATTAGCTTGCATGGTTCTTTCAGCTCTTTTAGCCTTGAATTTATTTATCAATATTTGAAGTTGCATAACCTCTTGTGCAAATAAACAATCATGTCTTTCACTGAACTTGATAATTTTGTGGAATTATTCATCAATTTCTGCCCATGTACAGATGTTTTCTGTTTACATCTCACCATTTTCCTCTTCCTCTTCTCTTGAAGCATCTTGTGGATCTTTGGGCATAACTACACTGTCAATTAAATCATCATCTGTAATAACAGGAGTGACTGGAACTACTCCATTGATATTAAACCATTCTTCAATTACTTGTTGCACAGGTTTAGAGATGTCATTTTTGGCATGAGTGGTTTTTGCAATAGCTATTATTTCCTTGACCCTATTTCTGTTGTTGCCCAAATCAAATCCTATAAATTCTTCTTCTTCGTCAGATAAATTTTCTGTAGCCATGACTACAATTTGTGCCAACACCTTTGTAAAGGTCTGGGCAGGAGTTTATCATCGTTTCAGAATTTAACTAATTTCTATTATGACAGTTTATTTTTACCGAACTTTTAAATGGCTCGACAATTCAATTAACGTAAAGTATCTCATGTTAATAGCAGCCACCAGACAACAAAGTGTTACATATTATAGGTATATATTATCATTTGGAATGCTAAATAATTGGAAGTGCCAGTTTACAAGATGCCAGATAAAAGGAACATTACTGTACTTATTTTATTTGTGGGTGTGGAGAATACAGTTTTTGTGAGATATAACATTTTTACTGGTTAAATTAATATTTTCTCCTATAGGTAAAAATATTTTCAGTTTTTGTTTCCAATGCAACTGGTATTTATAAATGGGCAGTGAAATTTCACAAAATTATGTCACTGATTTATAACAAGTCAATTGATTTAAGTTTACTAAAATATTGACTATTTTATTTTCTTTCTCCTCAATGCACTGCTTCCATTAAATGGTGCTGCTGATGCAGAAGAGACCGTGGAGCAGTGTCGACTCTTTGCAGCATAGTTCTCATGAGGTTAAGTGTCCACTTGCAGAACCTGAAGTTGTATGAGTTGTGTCTGTGCAGTTTGATCTGATCTGATGGAGGTAATGATGTCTAAGGTTGAATGATTATCTGAATTAACTCAATTACTGTTGACTATATGAATTATTGTCTCCACCATTGTCTTATATAGATTCTCAAATTTTTCCTAAAAATTCTCTAAAACTCGAGGGTGAAAAGATTCCTTTAAGTTACCCTTAGGTTAATTAAGAATTAATAGTGAGACTACTCCATACTTTGATTCCTTCTTAGCCTTGATTTCTCTTTTTTGTAGTTTTTTGGTGACTTTTGGGAAAATGCAATTTTTGGCAATCTTTGAGAAATTTGATATATGCCTCTATTGTGTTGACTTGTATGGTAATGTTATGAAATTCATAATATAGTGCAACCTCTATAATCTGAACTAATTAATGCAAGGGAGTGTTTGGTTTATCAAGGTGTTCAGATTATTGGATTCATGTAAAATAACAAAGACAAAATCAATTATGTATTTAATTTCTGTAAATAAAACACTGATTAATGTACTTAAAGATCACTAAAATGACAGTGAGAGATCTGTGTTGATAGATGGGAAAATTGTACTTTACACTGGACCATGGCAGTAGGAATGAGCGATAATGGCATGGCCGGCCGTGTTGATATTGCTCATTTTTTTTAAAACAATGTTTCAAAGAATCATCTATTCAGCATCAAGAGGCATTAGTAGTGGAAATTTGTGCCCAACTGTTACAAAATAAAAGCTTAAAATTTCACTTTTCAATGCTCGCTTTGCTTAACCGACACTTTACACCTGGTGTTGAGAAACACTTAGGATTACTGGGAGTTTGGGTTAACATGGGCTTGGATTATAAAGGTTGCACTGTAGTCAACTAAACTGATTTCATTTACAGTCATGTAAATATTTGTTCCATGGACATAAGCTCAAATGATACTTTTTCAATCATAAAAATATTATGCTCTAAATACCTGCATGTAGCATGCAACCGGGTTTAGGATGCAGGATGATCTTAGGGCTGAAATTCTAGGGCCATTTTGTGTGCCCTGTGTTAGGATGCTTATGTATTCTAGCAAATTATTTGCATCGCAAATATTTTAGTATTTAATGGTGAAACTGATGAGTGAATTATTGAATGTCTTTGTAATGTGAAAAATAAAAAAATTAACATTTACACCCTCTGTCTTGCGTTTCTCAGGGATCCGTGAGTTGGGTAGGTCATAATTGTTATTTTTATCTAAAATTTGTTTCATACTGTGCACAGTTCTGATTAATATTTTAAAGTGAAAAAATGAGACAGTGTATGCGCCTTACATGGAAAGCGGATCTATAGAAATTGTCAGATGTTGTAGGGGGTCCACCACTTCAGAAAGGTTGAGAAATACTGTTGTAATGTATGGGGTAACGTCAATGTTGAAATGGTTTTATGTAACACTAGTGGAGGTGATTACAAAGTTTTGTAGAATTTCCAAAACAATGTAATAACATAAAATGTTAGAAATTTTCATATTAACCTTTAAAGGACTGAATTTAAATGACCTGGTAAATTCTCCCGGCTGGATTTTTTGGCATTTAAACTTACGTTAGGACATGGCTACGTGTTATCCTTCTTATCAGACAAACCAATAATGATAAAAGCACAAAACAAAAACTATCTTATAGATAACGTTTCATATTAGCCCTCATATTTGTATTAATTATTGGTAAGCGAAACTTCTATGTAAAAAATAGTAAATACCTTGAATTTTGGATAATATTTACTCCGAAATCTGGAAGATCCTCAATTACTGCTGTTTTTATTTTATAGTCTCAGTTGAACTTTTGTGTGGTAAATTCGGAAACATGGCAAAAGACACAATGCTACTTCGCACTCACCACACTTAACTTGCATAGTGCAACGGATTCCATTTTCTGAACATACAGAGCATCGTCGTCTTCTACCTTGATCAGACAAATGGTGACTATGCTGATATTCCAATCGAGTCAACTGTTGATTGTGAGCGCTTGGATGTCCCCTATGTATAGGTGGTAAAGTGGGTTCTTCTGTTGCCCACATTTCTAATTCACGAATAAGTTTTTCCCGAAATTGTTTGTGCGACACAGTATCACCACACACAAAACTGTAAAGGATAAATGCACTCAGCACTGTCAAATCCAACAAATGAAAAAATAATTTCTTTGTACACTTCCATGTTTTCCTCGATATGGAATAACTGTTTGCCATTTGGTCGCTAAGATCAACGTAGCCCATGTTGCAGTAATAGTCTTGGACAATCTGAGGTTTTATAGCATTTTCTCTTTCGTCGGTGTAGTTTCCATCTGCAGGAGTGTGATGCATGTTGCTTATAAGGAACACTTCTCTTTTATCTTTCCACACAGCAGCAACTTAAAATCCTCTTTCTTGAGCTCGTATATCCCCCCTTTTCAATTTTATGTTTTGCCTGTCCCAATTCGAATGCATTCCTTTTCTATTAGGTCTTACAGTTCCACATGCACTTATTTTTTTCTGTGTAGATCGATGAAAAGATCGGGAGAAGAAAAATAGCTATCCATATAAACGGTATTCCCTAATCCCTCGAAACATTTCATTAGGTTGACATCTGTCCCGTGTGTCGCTGACATCACTGACGATGCAGCTTCCCTTTGCTGTCCTACATAAACACGCATATTTATTGTGTATGCAGTCTGATCACAAAGTTTGTAGATTTTCAAGCGAAAATGTTTATGTTTTTTGGGGAAATATTGTTTGAAAACTACACGACCTTTGAATTTCACTATCACTTCATCGAAAGCTAGGTTTTCAGAAGGATGACAAACTTTCCCATATCGAGAATTTAGTTTTTGAAATAAATCCTGTATTTTCCAAAGTTAATCATAGTCGGGACTCTTTTTTGGGGCATACGCATTGTTAGAGAAATGAAGGTAGCGTAAAATATGAAGAAATCTATCCTTACTGATCATTTTGCCAAAGAATTCACAGTAGTACAACTCATCTGTGGGCCAATATTCTTTGATAGTGTCTCTTCCGGTGTGCCCCATCAACAATGATTTAGTGGCAAACTTTATCATTTTTTCTCTGGTAATCTCAAGAAGTGAAGTTGATCGTTGTTGATCAAGCGATTGAAGATATTGTTTATCAAGCGATTGAAGATATTGTTTATAATAAATATTGGTCTCTCTAAAACAAGCAATTCAGTAATATCATCCTTCCATAGCATTTGAAAGAAGTCTACAGGTTCACTACTTACATTCAATTTAGGCGCTTTAGAAGTATTTATTCCTTGGGCTTCTCCAATAAATGATGATTTTTTCATGATTATCAGTATGGATGTTTATCCATTCAGTTGGAGGTCCACTATATTCCTCTTCTTCCTCCGAATCTTCAATCTCAGACTCAGCCTCTTGAGTCATCATTGAGAAAAACTTCGAGTTCATCGTCAAGTAAGGCACTCATTTTAGGGTACACAAAGACTGCACTCAAATAACAAAGAAGGCACTCAAATAACAAAGAAGGCACTCAAATAACAAAGAAGGGACTAGCTCAAACACTCTAAAGAAACTGAGGTGATATAATGAAACCAAAGCTTTCTGTGATATAATGAAACCAAAGCCTTCCACTGAAATCCCCACCCTCTTTCCCAAACATGCCTAGGGTTGCACATGTATGTCAACACATATACCTACACCTACTCAGGCATAGGCATCTGCTTCTTATCTCACACACTTCCAAGACCTAATAGCTGAGAAAGAAACAGCCTAGAAAGAGCTTACATGGCCGAAAAAATTCATTTAGCTCTTTGTTTGGAAAGGCAATCTCACATAATGAAGTGACTTGTCAACCATAAATAACAAAAATTCTAAAGTGCCCATCTAAGTAATTAATAAACCATAGTTTGCTGTCGCTTGATGTTAGTTTCTTACTGAAGACATTGCTGGGGAAAACCAGTGTATAGGATATACTCCATTTTTGAACTAAAATCTTTTGGAAAAAGTATCTTTATACATATTTTGGTATTTATCATAGAGACAAAGTTATTAACTAAGTTTCTTTCATTTTGAAATTTCAAATGGATGCATTTTACTCCATCTCTGTTACTAAGAGGTAATTTTCTGGGATGTTTGGAATAAGTATTACATCTCTCCGAAATAAAAGTGAATTTTTTCTTTTGGCTATTAATGTATTTTAGTGATCGCTTTAGTATCATGATTTTAATATTTTTAATGCATGAGGGTGGTTCAAATGAAACTACTCAAAGTGAATAATTCTTTGTAAATACGAATTTAATATAAAACATTTTATTTAGGCAAGTGATTTTCTATAGTTGGCACTCCCGACTGCTTTTGTTACCTGATTTCCTAGATGATACTTAAAATGCTGATGATTCAAAATGGCTATAAATCCTGAAAGCTGTACAAAGCATGGGTCTATTCATCACATTGTCTCTGTAGAGCTTGGATTCATTAATGTTTGTACAAGATGTGTCCCTCTTCACCTTACAAATGAGCTGAAACAACAATGAGTTGATGCATTCTCTGTGTTGCCAGCTCGATATGAAGATTAAGCGCATGATTTCCTAGATCATATAGTGAATTGAGATGAGTCATGGATGCATAACTTTCAGCTTGAAAGTAAGTGAGCCAGTAAAGAGTGGCATAATTCCAACTCTCTGAAGCCTAATAAGTTCAGAGCAACACTGTCTTTAAGAAAAGTGGTGCTATTCATATTTTGAAATGAAAATTTGGTCATTTTTGAGAGTTGCATGAATAATGAGACATCTATCAACAGTACTTTGTACTGAACTATGCTTAAGAGCCAACTGAGGCCAGCAATTTGGACCAAACCTCAAGGGTCTATCTCCAAAGTAATTTTCTGACAGCAAAACAATGCCCATCATTACAGTGCCAGGTCAACTGTTAACACCATTGAAGATTAACGTATTTAAGTGGTACCATATCCATCTTATTCTTCTGACTTGGCTGCAATTGATTATAATCTTTTTGGACCAATCCATGAGTCATTAAGTGGAAAGCAATGCCACCCTGACAACAAGTTTCTAAAAGCAATGCCACCCTGACAACAAGTTTCTAAAAGCAATGCATGAGTGGCTGAGAAGGCAATAAAAGAATATCTACTAGGACAGAATGAATGCTCTAGTTTCGTGAAGGAGGAAGTGTATTGAAAGAGCAGGAAACTATGTTGAAAAGTAGAGAGGTTCTTTAACTTAGTTTTCAACAAATATTTTTTTATTTGACTTTTGCTTTTTTCATTTGAAGCACTCTTGTAAATATAGGTAACCCATGTACTTTTCTGTGAAAAACAAATGAACTGAAGAAAAGTTCTTGTGCTTGTGCTGGTGTTATTAATGCATGAAACATTTATATTGCATCAAGGCTTTTCATTGATAAGTATATGTACTTATAAGTTAATAGCACTTGTATATGATATTTATATTTAAGCTATTATTTGCATTGCTCATGCAAAATAACCCCAGAGTAAAATGGAATAATGGGGATATACCAAGATGTAATTATTATACATTGTTCACAAAATCAATTTTAATACTTCTATAACTAAAGTTGTGACATTTCAAATCCTCTGTTCACAGATATCCAGTTAATATTTGCACCCTTTAAGATGAGATTGAGCATCAGTGTTGCAGAAATAAAGAAATTGAAACAGCAAGACAATAATGCTTATTTTGATTATGGTGTGGGAAGAAAGCAATTTCATGGGTGTTTGCTAGAGATAATTGGCCATGATGCATGAATTAGTAGTTGAGGAAATTAATTACTGTAAGGATTAATTCTAGTGATTAAGGTTCTCAACGTAATACTTATGTGGTAGGAGATTTCATTTTGTTGTGCTTATCTTTCATGTTCAATATTTTTCAACTTTTATGCCTATCTTTTATCAATTTGTATCAGATGAAACTAATTGAAAAGTATGAAATGAAAACTATACATTCCATTTTACTTTTAAACTTTTATAATTAAAAGTTGACATCTGTTTAAAAGAAATAATTTTTGTATATTGTTCCACTATGTTTCAAAGAGGAATTGCTTCATAGCTTTTAAATATGTTATTTTTTATTTTAATGCTTCCTAAAATTATTCAGTGAACATGAGGACCTTTCCCATCATGCGTCATTTATTATGTGATACATTTGGAACAAGTTTTGCCTTAAATGTTGGCAGACCTCACTGTGCTACTTTAAGTAGAACTAGTGGCTGGTATATTATATTTTTGATTTACAATTCCTTTTTAGAAATGTGTTATGGAGAATTATGTATACTTTTGATGTAACATTTATACAATTGTAAATTTTGTTAAAGATTCTTAAATAGCGTTTTTTAAATGTTGTCTTTTTATTTACTCATATATTTATTGGGAATTATTAATTTTGTAGGCAGAAATAATTCTTAACACATGAATTTAGGAAATTTTTATTCTGTCTAGAAGATATTATCATGTTAATAGTAGTAGTAATTTACTAATGCACCATTTCCTCGCATAATGCTCATAATGTGTTACTAAAAACCAATGAGTTATTGCGAATCAGTGCTATGCAAATAATTTTTACTTACTCCATGCAAAATATAAAGTATTGTTTTCATGAAAACAATCGAATTTGAGATTTCAACAATTTCAACCTGTTTCCGTTGCTATGATAAAATTTTTTTAAGAGTTGTTAGCAACACCAATGCTACCAATGTTAACCTCTATTTTGCTATCCATGGGAACAAATAATCTATTACATCTATTAAAGAAAGTTCTGTCTTTCTTTCTGTGTGTTTGCACAGTTGCAGCACATTTTTCATTTCCATTTTAAAATTGCTTAGAATTGCAATATTAATACGGGACTTGCACCAAACGACACCTAAAAGAATGAATATTCATTTTCCAACATTTGATTTTCAAATACACATCGAATCGTTCCACAAATTCGTTATTAACACAAAAATTTGGCTAAGTTTTAGATTTCAAAATTTTGTAGTCAAGAGTGACGGCATTGTTGCTGATCTAGCAAAATTATGTCTATATCTAAAAGCAATGACATGAACTTTGATATTGTATCTGAAATAAATTGTGAGAACTCTTCTTATATATTTTGAATGGATTTTAATTTAAAGGGAAGTAATAATGGCTTAATTTGAATGATAGGTTTGTTTACTGCAGTGCCATTTCTAAGTTGTGGAAGAAATACGAACGAACATACAACCGCTAATATTTTAATTAGCTTTTTGTTTTGTTTACCTTGACGACGAAAGAACTTAGTTAAGTAGCTTTTTTAATTCACACATTTTTTGTAATCACTACAAATGCACTGGCCATGCATCAAATATCTTGTTTAGTTATCGAAAGAAATTATTCATAATCATTGTCAATATAGTAATTTGCTTTTAACTGCCCAATAAAATTTGCATATGAAAAGATATTTTCAATGTATGCGTGAAGTATCTTCCTATTTGAAATGTTTAGTTGTCCATCATTACAATGCACTGGAGTCGTTTCTGACTTATAGTTTTTACGCTACGTGTTTATTTGATTTAAATTTAAATGAAACTTTTCACATAAATTTTCAATTGGTTTTTGTCCTTCATGATTTTGTTTCATTGTAAGCTGTGTAAATACACTTGAAAGCTACCATAGCAACCTCTTTATGAAATGTCAAAAAATCGGAAAAAATCGAATATAAACTTAAAATATGAGGGAGGAGAATGGAAGAGAGAAAGGAGGAAGTATGGGAAGTGCCTTAAATTTAATATTTAATCCATGCATACCCGTCATATTGACAGGCTTTTGTAGTAGTAATATAATAATAATGACTTATTGTTTTTTTAATGTGAAGAGTTATGTAATGTATTTTTCATTGCAAAAAATATTCAAAGTTTTTAAAAATTATTTACTAGTGTAATTACTGATTGCTGTTGCAATTATATTCATTAATTTGTATGGAGAAAGTCATATGCTGGACACAAGATTTTTATGGATATTATTTGAGAAAGAAAATCAAATTCAATGAGATAAATTACAATTTTAAGCCTGCTTACATGTTAGACACAAATATGTTGTTCTAAATTAATAATGTTGTTGCTGTATATCAGTAATTTTAAATCTAATTACAATGGAAAATAGTAGATAGAAATATTATTTCAAACCATATTACTTTACATGCATACAAGTAAAAAAGGATTAAGGTACCAAATAATTAAAATGAAAGTTGAAATCTTAAAATTGAGATATTAATGAGAACGTAGCTTATAAAAGGCATGAACTATGACAAATAGTTTTTTGAAAAATAATATTTTCATAATTGAAAATAATACTCTTGATATTTGATATTTCTTATCTTTGACAGTGATGCATATTGTTTGTAAGATCCCATGACAGACAAGATTGAAAATTGACAAGATGAAATATATGCATATTCTACTTTTAATTAATTCCCTTTTAAAAATGACTAATGATAGAATATGAAACTGGAAATTTTTTTGCCATAGATATAATCAAGCATTAAATTTCCAAAGTAAAAAGAAACATTTATAGAACCAGAATTTTTGTCACCAATTCTTTTTAATAAGGATTACCAGCTGTGATAAACATTCTGTACAAGCTAGCCTTACAGTTAAAAGAAAAGGGTCAAGCACTATGGCAATATGATAATGTTGAAAAAGAGGGACTCTATTTTCCATAAAAAAGAATACTTCTCACACACTCGAGACACATGCGTAGCTCCAGAGACCCACCAATCATGCACCATGCACATCTCATGTAACCAAAACACTTGGGTTTGCGGGAAAATCACCAGGTGATTGAAATATGTATACGTTACTCTGTGTATGTGTCTGTGAGTGCATTTTTGACCAGGTCCTTGGAGAGGTTTAATCACTCCTAAACCCACGTGTGTTTGTTGGGTGATTGGTATAGACCCTGCCATGGAGTAATGTTCCACAAACTTTTGTGTGTGAAGATAGATGAATGGTGGTCACTGGCAAGGATTATTTTCCTGCAAACCTGAGTTTTTGTGTACATGAGGTGTGCATGGTGGGTCTCTGGAGAAGAGTAATGTCCCACAAACCTACAGGTGTCTAAAGTGTGTGTGTGAATATTATTCTTTTTTATGGCAAGTAGAGTTCCTCTTTTTCAACATAGACATACAGTACTTTTTAATCCTGTAACTGGGTTGCCATTGCAACTTACTTTAGTTTTTTGGCCAGTTACTCTACAGAAATACCTCTGTTAATGAATCCTTTGAAAATGAAACTCCTTTATTATGAAGTCGGCATTATTTTTCCAAAATAATCAAAATATTAAACAAAAACTTCAGAAACTTCATGTAAAGTGATTAAAATGATAAAATTCTATCATCAATGGTGTTGCCCAAGAAGTGGGTATCGAGAAATTCAATGACATGCAATACATGCTTGATAGCTATGGATGAGTAAACTAACTAACCTGCTCCTGTGTATATCCTGCTATCTTGACTTCCAGTGTAGAGCCCTGCACAGGTATGATATTTTCCACCCGTACCCGCAGACTACAACCCGTACCTGACCCATAACCGCAAACTACTCACCAGTACCTGACCCGTACCGCAGAATGTTAACCCGCATCCAACCCGTACCCGCAGGCTCGCACCCACACAGAAGGCCTACTTGTCCCACCCAACCCTTATTTTTTAACTGTCTGGTTCTCGAGACAAATCCGTAACAAGAAATCGTGAAAAAATAAAAGTCAATATATGCAGTCAATTCATCTGGATAAATATGATCATTTACTGTGTCTGTAGCCATAAACTGAACTAAGGTGTCTAACATTTTATACCTTTTTATCGGTTGCTCTACAAGCATACACGGATTATTATTATTATATTTTAAACAACATGAGTGTCCATACAGCATGAATCAAAGAAATATCTGGATATAAATATGGAAAATGTTGGCAAAATCAATAATTAATAGATATTATTTGTGTTTACAGATAGCCCATTCAATGTTCGTAAGAACTAATATGATGAAATTTATGTGAAATAATCAAAACAGTACAGTAAACATCCAAACAATGCACAATAACCTCTAAAAATGGAAATAAAGCTAAAACATTCACTCCCAGGTACTTTCCTAGTCATATGCCCAGCAGATCGTTTTTTACCCACTACAAGTTTCAGTGCACATGGCTCACACAAAAATGAATTACTGAAATTGGCAACACTTAAATTGCATTCTTAAATATTATAAAGAGAAAAATCCAAATTCATTAATATTAACGTGATGATTTATATTTTCAACTTACAATTTCCAACAAGAGGACAGTGTGAGATACCATTGTTTCTGCCTGTGCATGCACTGCAACAATGTAGTCCTTTGCGAGAGAGTAAACGGCCCAATATGGTAGACTCAAGGTTCTTTTACGCAACAAAAACAATTTAGTAGCCCGTATGGACAGCGGTAGAATTTTTCAAGGTATTGGGTCAAAAACAAATTTGGCTCCAGCAGACATTTACCATGCTTTGCACACATGCTAAATTTAATTGCAGAAAATTCATTGAAGGGTGAATCAATCCAGACATTGATTAATATAGTACACTCGGTGGCCAAGTAGATTAAGAATAGCATAAATGCTAGTGATTTTTTACGGAAGAGCCAGATCAGTGAGGGATGTCCTGAAGGTCAAGTAGAGAAAGTGATCTTGGATGTAAAGACCAGATGGAACTCAAACTTTCATGTGTTAGAAAGATTTATCGAAATGTCTAAGCTCCTAAATGATCTCCTCATGCAGAATCCAAAGGCTCCTCCTATGCCAATTGCTGTTGAGCTATTGATGATTAAACAATTGCTTGTGCTACTCAAACCACTTGAATTTATGACTAGGGAGGCATCGGGAGAATTACATATAACAGTATCAAAAAATTATCCCTATGGTTAATTGCGCACTCAACCAGCTGACAACATTTTCCTTTAGAATTTGAAATAATACAAGAAATAAAAGAAGTTATGCAGCAAGAGTGTTCACAAGAAGATTTGGCTTGATTGAGCAAAACTCAATCATCTCAGTTGCTACATTACTTGATCCCCATTTCAAAGATATCCATTTTAGGCAATCAGTGGCAGCAGCCTGGGCTATTTCTACTGTGCGATCCATGTTGTGCATTGAGCTTCCACCAGAAGGTTCTTTGAGTGATTCAGACATTGAGCAGTCAATGAACCAAGAGCAGTTTGACTTCTGGAGTCATCATAAACACCTCATCCACGGCCAGAAGAGGGGAAGAACTG
Source organism: Tanypteryx hageni (assembly GCA_028673005.1). NCBI lineage: Eukaryota > Metazoa > Arthropoda > Insecta > Odonata > Petaluridae > Tanypteryx > Tanypteryx hageni. The sequence continues at coordinate 221,856,609 of CM054112.1, read as the reverse complement.
ACAGTCATTCCAAATCAGTAGTCGGCGATGAGCTCTCTGTCTTCCTCAGCAACCCATTAGCCAACTTATCCTCTAATCCATTAGATCAGTAGGAGCATATGAGAACAGTTTTTCCTGGGCTCTACAAGCTGGCCATGAAATATCTGACAGTAGTGGTTACATCAGTAGGTACCTTCGGAGAGGCTGTTTTCAAAATCTGGCACCACTGTCTCTCAACAAAGAAACAGACTTTTGGGGAAGTGCTTGTCCAAACTGATGTTTCTCAACTGCTGTACGGAGGAAGATTGGTTCCATTAATTTCATTTTTAAGTTAATTATTTATCAGTTAATTTTATTTTATTTCTCTGTTAAATTTTTCATACGTAATAACTTATACTTGCCTTATCTTTACAGGCTTTTTCATATTTCAGTTTTTATTCATCACAATTCAATGCATTTGTTTAATAATTTAAATTTGAGTGTTTTTCTGATGTAGAAGTTCTTGACATTATTGTGATATAATAAAAATCAATTAACCAACTACCAACTGTTAGTACTCATTTGATACCGATATTTGAAAGTATTGATACTTTCTTCCGATACCAAGCATTGTATCGATACTTTGAAATGATTCTGATACCAATGCCAAGTATCAATACTTTCTTTCGATATAGCATCCCTAAGAACTACTACTCCATTGGAACTCGCTTGGTCCTAAAGCCCTCTACAATTTATGGAGGGCTTTAGTTGGACTAGGGCACCAGTACTTACAGCGACAAGAAATGGAACTATTACTCTATTGGAACTTGTTTGGATCAGGGAAGGAAAATTTGAACATGAAGGAACACTACATGGCCACACCGGGTTGGGTAAGTTAGGTGAGGTGGTTTTGGTTCCTTCCCACATTCACTGTGCTCCCATCTCAGGTTGGGTTGGGTAGCGTTCATCTTAATATATATTAGTCAAAATGCCTCTTAAGTACCATGAATTGCCATTCGACGAAGAAGCTTGCGTTCAATTTCTGCAATTGATAGGGTGACCAGAAGACCTCTTTTTAGAGGACATGTCCTCTTTTTTTGTCTCAAAACTTTTGTCCTCTCTTTTTTTGATTGTCCTCTATTTTAGGTTCAACTTATTGACGTTACATTTTTGGGTTGTCTTTTAATTTCTTTATGTATTTATTCAGTGGTGTTAATTTATTTCAGCTTAGTTTTATTTTAATGAGAATTCAGTTAACTATTTTGTTAGCATTGCCAACTTCTGAGTGAAGTTTTTATACAGGTATACAGGGTGTCCCACAATGTGAGGTCGATACTTCACCTACATTTAGGGAAAGTCAGTGCAAGTCAAAAATAAAGAGTAATCATTTTGCCTATTCTCAATAATAAAGGAGTAATGGACATTTAAAGTTGATGGAAATAAGAATAAAAGCAACCATTGGCAACACTGCTAAGCACACAGGTCAGTACAAGCTCGTTCGATAGTAGCTAGAAAGAAGAAAAGCAACAATTGGCACCACTGCTAGCACACAGGTTGACACAAGTTAGTTCAAGAATATGAGAGGTGATTCCCAAATCGGCGAACATCTGATTGGTGAGTGTTTTTATGCATGCACAAATATTTATGAGAAAAAGATGCATTTCTGAAGCCAAAGATAGAGCATCCCATACAGCGAACAGTGGACGAGGAAGAGGTCATACTTGATATGGTGAACAATAGTCCAACCACCAGTGTTCGTAGAATATCTGAACGGATCCATGTGCCATGATTGAGTGTCACGGTTATTATCCATTTCAACATCGGGATGTGCAAGCTCTTCAGCCTGAAGATTATCCTACACGTATGGAATTCTGCAACTGGATTGTTCAAAATGATCAGCTGATTCCACGAATTTTGTTTACTGACAAGGCAGTGTTCACTAGGGATGGAATAACAAACCATAGAAATTCCCATTCATGGACCTTGGAGAATCCAAATGGGACTCATTTTCAACACAGATTTTCTGTAAACATTTGGTGCAGGATTATTGATTGATTGGACCGTTTGTGTTGGAACATCGATTATCTGCAGAGATATACCTAAACTTCCTAGAATACTGCCTACCAGAACTTCTAGAAGATGTGCCACTTGAGGTTAAACGAGGTATGTGGTTTCAGCATGATGATGCACCAACACACTTTGCAAGTTGTGTATGACTATTCTTAAACCAGTGGTTTGAGGGTCACTGGATCAGCCAGAGAGAGCCACAAACTTTGCTGCCAAGGTCGCCAGATTTGACCCCTTTAGATTATTACTTATGGGGCCATATGAAAAGCCTTGTTTATGAAACGAAAGTGCAAACTAGAAGAACTGTCAGACTGCATCATTGATGCTGCAGCACAGATCAAAATGGATGGTGTTATACTCAGCACAGCAACAAGCAAGGACCTGCCTGAGAGAAGATGGTGGCCACTTTGAGCAATTATTATAACAAGTAATGGCTTGAATAAACATTGTAAAACAGCAAACTTGCTTTTCTTATTATTTCCATCAACAACTTAAAATGTCCATTACTCCTTTATTATTCAGAATAGACAAAATGATTATTCTTTATTTTCGACTTGTAATGACTTTCCCTATACGTAGGTGAAGTATTGGCCTCTTGTTGTGGGACACCCTGTATATATATATATATATATATATATATATATATATATATATATATATATATATATATATATATATTTGGCTTGGTTTAGGCATACATATTTCCTTTGGTTGGCTATCTCATGATGCCAGGCACTTAAGGATGAATCCCCACAAAAATTGTACTAAAAAAGTTGAAATAACAGTCAAGTAAGTTCAGTGGTGTTCTTTAAAAAAAAACAGCTGACATGTTTTGCCAAAACCTTGTCTATTTAACTTTAATATAAATAAAAATCACTATTATTTAATTCAAGATTTTTTGGAGAGAATAAAAACATAGTTTGTGAAATCCATGTAATTTTTAATATCACAACCATCATTGCTAAACATTTTCCACGAATAAATTTCATGAAACCACTTGTGATGATTAATTTTAAAAGTGCCAAAAATGAACATAAAGCATATTGCTCTATTTGTCATAAAACAATATCTTTAGCAGTTAAGGGAAAATTAGATGTGGATCAGCATTTTCATTCATTATTTCTGCTTGTGAAGCAACTTTAAGCTTTCGTACAGTTTGTTTAAACAGAAAGCCAAATATTTCATAATAATTCTTAAGTTGTGTAAATCTTTCTTTTATTTGAATCAAGGCTGTGTCTATAACACAATTGAAAAATTCAATTTCAAATTCCTTTTCACTGCTGCTTAACTGTTCTTCACAGCACTTGTAAGATGCAAGTATTTTTTCTTTCTAATCCTTTTTTGCTTAAAATATGGCTCAATGTCATTTTCTTCTGCTAACATGTGTGCTGTAGTCATGCCATGGGCAAATCCACTTTTCCGATATTCTTGGAAAAAATTTTCAGTACTTTCCATTAGACCCGAGATATTCAAACTGTTCCCCGGAACCCCAGGGTTATGTGAGAATCATCCAGGGGTTCCGTGGGATAAAATTGAATTCACTAATATAAATTGATCGTTTTGGTTGTGTCAATTTAAAAAAATATCATTTTTGAATTCGTGCCCTTTTCGAAATAGGTAGGTATTTCCGACTGTAACCAACCTTGAAGGCCGATTTAATCTCGCTCTCCCACATCTCTCTACATATTTGCCTTTTTTTAAGCAGTTGTTGGTCAGCTCAACATGACAGTTTACTCTTATGATTACATTGAAATTGTAAGATCTTCATTCCATTGTTTTGTTTAAAAGAGAGAAGTCTGTGACAAGGTTAGGTCTTCATTCATTTTAATTCAATTTATGCAATGGAATAGATTTTGTGATTGATGATAATTGAAAAACTAATTAAAGAATTTTAATTTAATAGATTTGTCCTTCACTATGGACATTTGGTTAAAAACCGGAAAACTTAAACAAAAAGCTGAAAACACAGAAGGAAAACATGAAAATTCTTCAGCAACCTCTGCAATTGTTTCACCATCTACTTCTGGAAACTCGACATGCAAAACAGCTGTTTCAGAAACACCTGAAGCACCTATTAAAAAACAGAAATTACATGAAGGTGGTTCTAAAAGAAGAAAATATGATGAAAGCTACTTAAGTTTTGGATTTACTTGGACCGGAAATGAAGACGAGCCAAACGGAATATGTGTCGAATGTGAAAAAGTTGTAAGCAATAGTAGTCTAAATCCCGCAAAATTAAGAAGACATATGGATAGTAACTACCCACATTTGATAGGCAAAAACATAGAAATTTTTAAGAGTAAATATGAAGAGCTCAAAAGCAAGAAAAAATATTTTTCAAAATTTATGTACCGAGATAATGAAAAATCACTTGAGGCTTCCTACCTTGTTAGTTATCGTATTACTAAAGAAGGGGAGGCATATACACTTGGCGAAAAATTAATAAAACCTTGCGCCAAAGATCTAATTACCTGTAAGATTAGTGAGAAATATGCCAAAGAAATTGATAGCATACCTCTCTCTGATACAACGGTTGCTAGACACATTAGCGATATGGCACTTTTTTGTGAAGATGAATTAATATCACGTTTAAAATCTTCTCCCCATCACAATGCAATTAGATGAATCTTCAGATGTCACTGGTTTGGCTATTTTAATTGTTCTGGTACACTATATTTTTAATTTAACTGTTCAAGAGGATTTTCTTATATGCAAGCCTCTTAAGGATAGAGCTACTGGTGAAAACATTTTTGATGTTATAAATATATATTTGGAGAAACATGGACTATCTTGGGATTTATGTTTTCACATTTGTACCGACAGAGCAAAATCTTTATTGGGTGCAAAATAAGGAGTCATATCAAGAATATATATATATATATATATCCCACGGAACCCCTGGATGATTCTCACATAACCCTGGGGTTCCGGGGAACAGTTTGAATATCTCGGGTCTAATGGAAAGTACTGAAAATTTTTTCCAAGAATATCGGAAAAGTGGATTTGCCCATGGCATGACTACAGCACACATGTTAGCAGAAGAAAATGACATTGAGCCATATTTTAAGCAAAAAAGGATTAGAAAGAAAAAATACTTGCATCTTACAAGTGCTGTGAAGAACAGTTAAGCAGCAGTGAAAAGGAATTTGAAATTGAATTTTTCAATTGTGTTATAGACACAGCCTTGATTCAAATAAAAGAAAGATTTACACAACTTAAGAATTATTATGAAATATTTGGCTTTCTGTTTAAACAAACTGTACGAAAGCTTAAAGTTGCTTCACAAGCAGAAATAATGAATGAAAATGCTGATCCACATCTAATTTTCCCTTAACTGCTAAAGATATTGTTTTATGACAAATAGAGCAATATGCTTTATGTTCATTTTTGGCACTTTTAAAATTAATCATCACAAGTGGTTTCATGAAATTTATTCGTGGAAAATGTTTAGCAATGATGGTTGTGATATTAAAAATTACATGGATTTCACAAACTATGTTTTTATTCTCTCCAAAAAATCTTGAATTAAATAATAGTGATTTTTATTTATATTAAAGTTAAATAGACAAGGTTTTGGCAAAACATGTCAGCTGTTTTTTTTTAAAGAACACCACTGAACTTACTTGACTGTTATTTCAACTTTTTTAGTACAATTTTTGTGGGGATTCATCCTTAAGTGCCTGGCATCATGAGATAGCCAACCAAAGGAAATATGTATGCCTAAACCAAGCCAAATATATATATATATATATATATATATATATATATATATATATATATATATACAGGGTGTCCCACAACAAGAGGCCAATACTTCACCTACGTATAGGGAAAGTCATTACAAGTCGAAAATAAAGAATAATCATTTTGTCTATTCTGAATAATAAAGGAGTAATGGACATTTTAAGTTGTTGATGGAAATAATAAGAAAAGCAAGTTTGCTGTTTTACAATGTTTATTCAAGCCATTACTTGTTATAATAATTGCTCAAAGTGGCCACCATCTTCTCTCAGGCAGGTCCTTGCTTGTTGCTGTGCTGAGTATAACACCATCCATTTTGATCTGTGCTGCAGCATCAATGATGCAGTCTGACAGTTCTTCTAGTTTGCACTTTCGTTTCATAAACAAGGCTTTTCATATGGCCCCATAAGTAATAATCTAAAGGGGTCAAATCTGGCGACCTTGGCAGCAAAGTTTGTGGCTCTCTCTGGCTGATCCAGTGACCCTCAAACCACTGGTTTAAGAATAGTCATACACAACTTGCAAAGTGTGTTGGTGCATCATCATGCTGAAACCACATACCTCGTTTAACCTCAAGTGGCACATCTTCTAGAAGTTCTGGTAGGCAGTATTCTAGGAAGTTTAGGTATATCTCTGCAGATAATCGATGTTCCAACACAAACGGTCCAATCAATCAATAATCCTGCACCAAATGTTTACAGAAAATCTGTGTTGAAAATGAGTCCCATTTGGATTCTCCAAGGTCCATGAATGGGAATTTCTATGGTTTGTTATTCCATCCCTAGTGAACACTGCCTTGTCAGTAAACAAAATTCGTGGAATCAGCTGATCATTTTGAACAATCCAGTTGCAGAATTCCATACGTGTAGGATAATCTTCAGGCTGAAGAGCTTGCACATCCCGATGTTGAAATGGATAATAACTGTGTCATGTAATTTTGAGCAATAATCATGTTTCATTTGAGTTAAAAAAATGTTTACCTCTTCTTTCAGCTCATAAAACCTGCTCAAAATTTTTTTTCTGGATAGCCAGCATACCTCTGTGTGTAGGAGCAATGTTTTGTGAGAACTAGATAGCTCCTCGGAGAGTAATGAGAATAATGTTGAGTTTAGCTCTCTGGATTTGATGAAATTAATGATTTTCACAACGTCACCTAAAACGTCTTTTATTTTTTCTGGAATTGTTCAACATTGAATGGTGTTGTGCGACCTCTAATTATCATCCGATCAATCTAAAATTTTGGGGGAGCTTCTAAGTCAGTAAGTGGCATAGAATGACAGGGTAGGACAAAACATTTTCAAAAGTTGCCATTTTGATGATGCTGCGAACTGGGTGTAAAAATCTATATATTACTAGGGGAACGTCCATTGAAATTCAACGGGAAAGTTGTTTTATGAAATTTCGTGAGTACTTGCGATACGAACATATTATCCTAGTCAATTGTACCCATTTACATGAAACCAGCAACAATGTAAATCACTAAGAATGCCTCAAATTCTCGCATTAAAAACTGATCTGTTGATTGAGTCGACGCATATTCAAAAACCAATGGCATGAAAACATACTTTCGTTCTTCTGGGCATTCGTTGTTTCAAGTTTAGAACTCCTACAATGATTCTAAGTAGTTTTAATATGCAAATGATTAACATTTTGCATTCAAATGTATTCCTTCTTGTAAATAATGCAATGAATGTTGTTTACATTGGTTGCTATGAAAATCATTTTTAGGCGTTCTTTACCAGCAAAGTGGTAATACCGGAACGCCTTATGGGCACATCTGGTCTGTCTGTCCATTCGTTATAAGTTTCATCTTCTAAACCTCTGGGCGGATTTCAATTTAATAAAGTATGAGTGATCTTTATTAAAATTTATTACTCAATTGTGATTTTCAACTGAATCTGTCAATTAAAACTTCCACTTTACATAATTACTTTAATAAACTTATCTGGTTAAACGGCATCCGTCAAGCAACAATCAAATACCAGAATTTTCTCTCCTTAGCTCTTATATGATCTGTAAGGTGTAGATTAAAAAATTTATTTGGATAGAGAACAACATTTACTACAACAAAGTCTGCGAGGCCACATATTTACAAACTATGGTTTCGGAGACAAAAATTCGAGAAAATCTCGAGCAAAACATTGCATATTTTGTTTACATCAATGGCTAAGAAGATTCTCTCAGCAAACAACAATTAAAAATCCACATATTTCTCTCCCATTCTCTTATATGATCTGTGGGGTATAGATAAAAAAATTTATTGGGATTAAGAACAACATTTACTACAAAGACCACATAATTACAACTTTTAGTTTCGGAGATAAAATTCGAGAAAATCCCGAGCAAAACGTCGCATATTTTGTTTACATCGATTGCTAAGAAGGTTCTTTTAGCAAACAACAATTAAAAATCCATATATTTCTCTTATATAATCTGTGAGGTATAGATTTAAAAAATTATTTGAATAGAGAACAACATTTACTACAAGATAGTCCCAAAACCATATAATTACGACACAATTTCGGAGATAAAAATTTGAGAATTGACTAATCTTTCGATACCGTTTCATCAGTGGCGGCTCGTGTATAGGCACTGCGGAACTGCAGCACCCCCTATTTCCACTTGATATTATCGATAACATTTAATATAATGAGTCCTTCTTTCTTTAATTCTTTCTTTATTTTTGTAGTACAATATATATTCCGTAAGCTTAATGTCAGTACTTCAGTAGCCATCCCCCAGTTTATGAAAAAGATACAAAAATCTTTGTATGGAACTGTGCGCTTCACAGTGCCAGCGACGTGGTGTTTGACTGTTGTGCGCATGCGCACATAGGAGGGGGGGGTGGGGAGGAAGGCGGGACTGCCAGGTAGAGAGAGCACTGTTGCTCTCGCAGTGCCGGCTCTGGCGTGATGGTGGAAGGAAGTTTTTTTTTACTCAGCGTGTGTTGTGCTTAAAAACCGTGTACCATATTCTTGAATGTGATAAAGTGTAGAAGAGTGTAGAATTAGATTATTATTCTGCTTCCAGCTATTCTATTTAATTCATTTTTTTCGGTTCTTTTATTTAACAGAAAACTTTAACCATGGCCTTGCATCCCCAAGAAATAAGTTCTGTGACTGTAAGTGAACTTCAACAGCTTAAGTTTTCACAGCTATCTCTCCATGAGAAAGTTACAGTTAAGAAAAGAGGTCGTTCAACACCTGATATTCTAATATCTCAGCCGGGCAAAAGCAACAACAAGAAATATATTCGTAGCTTTAATTCTGAATGGTACCAACGGAAAAGTTGGCTTTGCGGCTGTGAAGTAAAAAATGCACTGTTTTGCTTCCCGTGTTTGCTGTTTGGAGGTGATATACCGTCCACAAAAGATGGTTTTAGAAATATAAACAAAATGAAAGAAAAAACTGAAAAGCATGAGAAGTCAAAGAAGCACATTGATAATGTTGTTTCACTGTCACTTTTAGGAACCGTAAGTATTAAGGAGAAACTTAGTGAGGCATACAGACTTTCAATCAATGAGCATAATATAAAAGTTAAAAAGAACCGTGAAATTTTGTCCAAAATAATAGACTGCATTTACTTTTGTGGAAACTTTGAAACTCCCTTACCTGGACATGATGAAAAAGACGATTCAGTAAATCCAGGGGTATTTAGAGGATTAGTAAATTTTGCATCTAAATTAGATTCAGATTTGAAGAATCACTTAGAAACCAGTGCAGTCTTCAAAGGTGTTTCTAAGACCATTCAGAATGAGATACTTGACTGCCTGCTACAAATATACCATGAGGAGATAAGGACAGAAATTAGAAAAGCTTCCTTTGTAGCTGTCATGGCTGATGACACAACAGATGTTTCGGAACACACTCAAATGGTCCTTGTTCTACGGTACGTATTGAATGAAGAAATATTTGAGCGTTTTTGGGGATTCTTTATTCCAGGAAATCAAACTGCAGATGGCATATCAAAATGTATTTTAGAACAATTGGACATAATCCTTCAAGGAAATGGACAAAAACTGATAGCTCAGACAAGGAGAAAATTTATATATTTATATATTTAAATTAAAACAAGAAGAATGGATTTCATTTTTAAATGAATAGATCAAGCTTGAACTGTAACAATTTAAGTTAAAGTAAGAAAAAAATGTTTGTTTTTTTTTGTTAAGATTTTATCAAGTTCCTGAATAAATTTTCTTTTTATACGTGTTTTTTTCCTTTTACACAATTTTAAAACAAAGGCTAAAAATTTTATGGAGCAGCACCCGCACTAATTTTAGCTACGAGCCGCCACTGCGTTTCATACGTATTTCTCATAAAGAATGTCTTTGAAATCTCTGTGTATTCCATTTATGGCATATACTTTTCCATCTTGTTACAGTACAGCTCCGACTTGATGCCCTGAAATGAATACTAACTGCATTAAGCCCTCCAGAACAGTAGTTCTTAAAGTTTCAATTGTCGGGCCCAGTTGAATATCATGCAGTCCCCTTTGAAATGAAAATAGTAAAAATAAGAAACAAATAGAAATTTCTTCATTATATATAACTATGAGCAGGGGCGAACTTCTGCCTAGGCAAACTAGGCAGCTGCCTAGGGCCCCAACCTCGGTGGGGTCCCTGACCAGGGGCCAAAATGGTACACATTGAGGACACAGGACACGGAAAATAATGTCAATTTTTCCGAACGAAAAAGAAAATAATTGACCATAGTTAATTTTTTGACAAGTCAAGTGGCAACACTGTGTTTGTGTTCACTCTCTGTGCTGTACATAGAGTCAGAAATAACGCAGTCTTTGGACTATAGTGAGGTCATCCGTTCCTTTGCAGAGAAGGAAGTTCATCGCGTGGCAATGTAATCTAGTAATTATATGTAAATGTAAAAATTATAATGTGCAAAAAAGAATAGTTGGTAGTTGTCTATTTCATTTCTAAGTCTGCTTGTCTATTTTCTAAAGTCAAAGTACGTCAAATATAAAAAAAATAAAAGTAAAGTTTGTTTTTTGCTAAATTACCAAAAAGGGGGCCCTGACTCTGTTAACTGCCTAGGGGCCCTGGGTCTCTATGTCCGGGCCTGACTATGAGTAGTTTTTATAATGTCGTATTTCCGAAAATTTATTATATTTAAAAATTTTATTTTCTTGGCATTTCACCTTACTTCCAAAATAATTTTTGGTCCAGTTGGGGGGCTGTGGCGCATAGTTTGAGAAACACTGCTCTAGCAAACTCAAACAGATGATTTACTGAAAGATGTTATCACTTGGGGAGACCAAAAGAAATCGAACTGCCAAAATAAAAGAAGTCGGGTGTGGACGAATTTGAGAGGTAAGGTATTTAAACCTCAGGTTTATGGTTGGGTGAGAGGAGGGAGGGTTTGTAGCCTAGGTTAAACCCGAAATACTTTCTAAGAAAAAAATCATGTCTTGTGTTTTGCTAAGAAATATAATGGAGAGCATAGAATTGGACCAAGATCACTGTTTCATCTTGTTTCTAGTTTTGAAGATGTGTAAGCTCTGCAATGCGTCAATTTTTCGATTATTGGGTATTATATATTCAAAATTTCGTGATTTTCATTGCGGTCCAACTTGCGCCTGAGGCGGTCGCCTCGCCACCTCACCTATCGGCCCGGCTCTGCACTTTCATAATATTTTAAAGTTATTTTTTCCTAATCGGAAGGAGGTGTGCCACTGACAAGAGGTTTGTGTGCCACTAGTGGCACGTCTGCCACGGGTTGGGCACCCCTGCAGTAGATCATTGATTATTCAGTGACCAATTATCTGGTTTCCAACATAATCTGATGGTCCTGGCTGATCTGGCGAAGGTTGCGAGTAATTCGGCGATCGCCGGAGAATTACATCACTGCCAGCAGCGAAGGCAGACCAATGCACTTTTGCTCCGAAAAACTCCGAACCCTTCAAATGTGGACTAAGAACAGACCGGAATACATGTGCGCTACCTGTTCCACATGTGCTGCATAGGCAGGTTCAAATGTGCTCAAAAAGACGAAGTTGCGATCACCTGCCTGTGAGCAGGCGGGGCTGCACAGTCACACGCCAGTCTCAGCACACCGCCTGGCGTGTGCTGTGGCTGCATACTAACAAAATGGCATTGCGCAACTGGTAAACATCATCGCTTTGAGTTGACTCTCATATTCAGACACTTCCCTTGACTTGTACTTTAATATGGGAGAGTAGGACGCCGAAAAAAATGTTAAAAATACATGAGTGTAAAAAATGTTCAAATATGAACAAATATTGAACTTTTTGATCTGCCGAATTCACCACTTTTCGTCGCCTCCCAGACGCCAATTATGCAATGCAATGCAATGCACCTGGGCACCATTCAGTGGGTGGTTCAAATCGGACCCACCCATGTTCAACATTGAATGGTGTTGTGCAACCTCTAAATATCATCTGATTAATCTGAAAATTTGGGGAGCTTCTAAGTCAGTAAGTGGCATAGAATGACAGGGTAGGACAAAACATTTTCAAAAGTTGCCATTTTGATGACCACCCTAGCATTGGCGCTGCGATAAATGTTAATTTGAATTCATGTGGGAAGATAAATATATAGTATTAGTGGCATTTTTCATATTTATTTTTAAATTGTTTCGTTTTAGTTGTTTATTTTTTATAATTTCATTATTTTGACAACAGTTATCTCATTTTTTGTACTATATAACCTAAGCTTCCCATTTCCCTTTCCTGTATGCATATTGTTTAAGCGAATCTGAACAAATTACAAACATCAATCATGGCAATGAGATTAAGCAAACTATTGTCATTGTTCGTGGTGTTATAGAAGTCTCTTTATTTTAATGTAGATTTGTGTAAATATGAGCATTCCTACGTTTATTGATTGGATATTTCTGCTAATAATGGTAAGTTTTTATTTATCTTGAAACCTTTTTATCTTTATTCATTTAAGATTATCCTGAAAACTGTTTTCCCTATGAAAAGGCCATTGACAACCTCGGTGAATTGTGATTGTTGTGATAACTGGAAGTTTCATTAAGAATTAGGTCTGGAAAACCAAGGTACGAGGTGCTACCCAAAAGTTCCGGGAATTTGAATAGCGCACGCGAACCGCTTGTAGTATGGCCACTTGCCGCTAGGTAGTGCTGGCAGTATCCTTTGTGAATAAATGTGCAACATGGCGGAGAGAAAAATTGGAAAACAAATTAATAGAAGATTATCAGGTTTAAAATACTAAAAACAATGTCGAAATCTCTTTCTGACATTTTTCATGTATTTCTTTTATTAAACGAATTTAACAAATGTTATTGTTTATACACTAATATGTCTGGATCAACTGTCCATTGCTGAAGAGTAGTCGAGTGGTCTAGGCTCAAGCAGAGTTCAGTAATAATTGTCTCCATGGCAACAATCCAATAAATTAATTTAAAATGCAAAAATGCTGTTTTAGTAGAAATTAAAAAAACATGATCAATTATCAAAATTCGATGATAAGAATTAGAATGTACATTATTTTCCCCTTAGAACATACAAACAAAAAAGTGGCTCCAGTAGCAGCAAAACCTATAAATCTGGATGGTTTGCATATGATGCGCTTTTATTTATTGTTACTGTTGATGAACCCAGGAGAGGACAAGACTCATTTTTTGATCCATCTCAGGAATCTGAAACGTCATCAACAATGGAAGACAGCAGTTACCTACTTAAATTGTTTCAAATGTTTCAGATAATAAACACAAACTAATACCTAAGTAATGCTTCAAGTTTTTATATTTCATCCAGTAGACTGGCCTACAAATGGATGGTGATGTTTTTCACAAACCAACTGGATGTGTTAACAAGAATCAAAATAATGAACCTGTTGGGAGAGAAGGTTCTGCTTCCAATGTTGCTAAGAATAGCAAGAAATGTAAAACAAATTCTTTTGAAGAGGAAGCAACAGCGATAATTAAAAGTGTCAATGACCAAATGGCTACTAAGGATGAACTTTCCATTTTTGGTGAGCATATTGCATGCAAGATTTAATTGAAAAATGCCAGGTTGCAATCATTTGCCCAGTTTCAACTTCATAAGGTGTTATATAATATAGAGATGGGTAAATTTAGTGGTAAGCCACAGCAATATTTGTCTGATCCACTCTCAGTAGTTGTGCTTCCTTCACAAATAATCCCACAAAATCCACAAGTAATATCACCATGCTCACCTTCTCCAAATTCCTCAAATTTTAGTGCAAGAACACAATCAATTAATTCAGGACATTCATTTCCATTATATTCACCCGAGACTCCACTGCTTCAACAATGCAACAAGTGCAGTCAGATAATACATAACTTGATATTTCAAATACAATTACTATAAGTACTCCTTCATGGGAAAACGAACCGTCGACAAACTTGGACACTTGGATGTTTAGGAATTCCTTCATTTCAAGAAGTAGAAAACTATGGGTTCTAAAAAGAAATGCTGTGGTTTGTTTTTTTTATTTACAACATGATTCTAAATATTTTCTTATACACTTATATACTTATACTTAAATTGTTTACATTTATATAGAGTTAAAATTAAACTTGTAATAAGAAAACTACTTGTATTAAATATTGTAAATAATGCATTGTAATAAAGGTCCTATACTTTTTCTTCTTCTTTCTTCTTACTTTTAAATGTTATAATAAAACTATGCATACTTTACTTGCCAAGCCATCCTTCCTTGAGGATATACAAAATAGTTCATGAATTCTTCTCTATACTCTTGTGCCGTTGTATGTGGTCTTATTGCAATTGATTGTAATGGAATAAATCCTCAGCCACCTTGTATTGCTTGTCTCCATGATCCTGGTATTATATTTCCATCAGAATCTTCCCCATCAAATGTACCAGTTGGTATGTAAATGTTTCTGGCAGTGTAGTTCCTGCGTGGATAATTATGTAGGTATGCAGCAGTCAGAACTATTAATTCAGCAGTCTGAATGTTTACTTCTAAAGGCTTACGAAATACCCTAAAAACTGAAACAATCAAACCAAAAACATTCTCAACTACTCTTTGAGCTCTCAAAAGCCTGTAATTAAAAACTCTTTTGGGTGAACCTATTAGAGCTATTGGAAAAGGTTTCGTTATATTCTCTGTAATGCATCATCAGCTACTATCATGTATGGCACAGGCTGTAACATGCCTTGAAGTTCTGCAGGTGGCAGTAGGTTTAGTTGGTTATTCATTAACACATCATGAAACTTCGTATTCCTAAAAACTCTATCATCCGAAATTCTACCTTGGCACCCAATGTGCAAATACTGGAAAGAGTAATCAACATCCACCAAAGCTAACAATACAATACTAAATTGATTTTTATAATTATAAAATAAGCTTCCACTTCTTCGGGCATTGCATTAGGATCTCTGGACTAGCTAATAACTGGATTGAATATTTTCTCACTGACAGGCAACAAGCTGTAACAATCTACTCTGAAGCTGATAATTGTAAAATTTCCTCTGAATTCCACTATGTTACTAGAGGCATTCCTCAAGGGTCAATTCTTGGACTTTTATTATTCCTACTATTCATTAATGACCTTCCCTCCTACCTTAAAGGAGGTCACCTCTACATGTTTGCTGATGATACTAACCATCTGATAAATCCCAGTGATTCCTTCAGCCCACAGAATACAATAAGTGAAATGGAAAGTTGGTGCACCAAAACAAGGTCTTTTTAAATAATAACAAATCCACATTTATACAATTTCATCCCTCCTTAAAGATAATAACTCAAACTCCTTGGTTAAAATTTTCAGATAAATCTCTGAAGAATTCAGCAGTTGTAAAATTTTTAGGAGTTCATTTAAGTGAAACACTAAACTGGGAAGCACATATTGATGCCACTAGCAAGAAAGTTAGTGTAGGATGCTTCCTCCTCAAAAGAGTGATCCAGATCACAAACCTAGATACTGCACTTACAGTATACTATGCCTATATTTATTGGCATCTAAAATATGGCATTATGGTATGGGGTCTCTCTGACCATTCCCTACGTCTATTTAAACTACAAAAGTGGGCTGTTAGAATCCTAGCCAAGGCTAAAAGACGAGATAGTTGCCGTAACTTATTCAAAAACCTTGAAATTTTCACAGTCCCCTGTATATACATTTTTTATTCAATCTTGTTTATTAAAAATAATGCATAAATTCTTAATTTAAAATCTAATTCGGATGTACACGATCATAATACGAGAAGTAAACAGGACTGCCACCTTTCGTCACAGACCCTGAAAATGTGTGCTAACAGTCCAATATTTGCTGGATCTGTATTCTTTAACAAACTCCCTGCTATGCCAAAAAAAGAGTCAAAAAACATCCTTTAAACATAAACTTAAGGATTATCTTGTAAAAGGCTGTTTTTACTCAACTGCTGAATTTTTGTATAACTAGACCATGGTATAATTTGTATGTTTTATTGTGACCTATCCTGTATTTTTATGGGTATCTATGTACATATATATATTTTTTCTTTTCTTTTTCTTTCACTTTATTTTCATTGACTTATCCTATATTTGTATAAACAGATCACTTGGATGAATCAAGTATTATTATTATAGGATATGTTTACCATCAAGGGCCCCGACACAATGAGGAAAGTTCCATTGGTCATTGAACTTGGTAGCCATATCCATGTTTGTCCTCGCTTGGAGGTGGTTGCAACAATAAGAATCGCAAATGTTAATTTCTTTTCCTATCTTGTACATTTATAACAAAATAGCAATTTAATACTTCTCTTACCTTTATGTGCACCTTTTATATTGTAATCAAACTTCTGCAGACTTCAGGAATGATATTAGAAATAGATGTAACTGATATTTGGAATAAATACATTAGGCTATGGTAGGAGTCCCAGTTGCCAAAAACCTCAATGTGACTGCCAGTTGAATCTCAGCAGGAATATCCTTTCGCATTTTTACTTATTAAAGGAACAATTTTTCTGAACAATAATTTGAAATCACTTTTAGACATCCTAGTAAAGTTTTTGAACATATTTCCTTGCAATGATACATCTGTCAGCACACACTGCTGACCTCTGTTTTTAAAATAACTCCAACCATATCTTCTGCTCTTGTTATCTTTAAGTTTTTTGCGATTAGCATTAAACTTATGCAGACTGAAATGGCCTTTTCTGGGTCCATTATGTTGAGCAACTAAATTTAACAACTAGGGTCCCTCAAAGTTGATCAACTGTGTTGAACAACATGTTGCCTTGAGACGGCTGTTACCATTCAACTATAGGGGTCTCCTTTCAACAATCTGCTCTAGTATGATAAATAAATTATTGTGAATTTGACAAATATTTAGTAAAATATATTTTTTGATTTAATACTACATCCAAAAAATAAGATGATAAAGATAAAAGTTAATATGTAGGAATCTAAATAGTTTTATTCCTGATATGCTTTGAAGAGTTATTCGATTTATTCCATTCAATATTTTATGACGAAAAGACAACTTGTAATTTGGACAAAATGAAAAGCTTGCAGTCTCAATCACTTGGAAGCCTTAGATAATATACAGTGTTAATGTATTTACTGGCATATTAGAATGAAAGACTGGCTTTGTTGATTGAATTTTTTAGGCTTAACACTTGAGCTGCTAATCATATTTTAGCGTAATACATGTATATGGTAACCAATATGGCTGCCAACGTATGCTTGGTGAACTTCTATAAGGAAATGTTTACATTTTCATCGATTTTCGCCATTCACTGTTGTATTCTGCTGATTTAATCATACGAAAGGACGAAATGGTGGGATTTAAATGACATAAACTTCATTTTATGGTTTAATTGACTCGTAACATATGAAGGTAAAAAGATCTTTATCATATCTTGGAACTTCAATCGTATAATTGAAAATTTATTTTTTGTCTCATGCACATATCAGTAAATTTTAGACCATCAATCGGAAATATTTCAATTATTAAAGGCGGATTAGTTCTTTTACATGAATTCGTACCATTACGGGATTTCACGTAATTGTCACTAATTTGTCATTTAATACTACGTTATGTGGGGTTGAGAAGTTAAAATTCTTGTTGTTTTTAAGGAATGGTATTGCATCTTTTATCTCCTAAGCCTTACGTACCTTGTCGGTAACCTTTAATTGTAATTTCGCATTAAAACTATAAAATTATATTTCAGATAATTTGACGATATTTGTTTTCTATTCACTGGATACAAAATAATTTTCCGAAACACAATGAAGTTTTAATAGATCTTTATTATGGTTATAATAGAATCGCTTTTAAAGAAAACGTCTTTTAAACTTTTTTTACCAGATTCCATTTGCAACAAAATTTTTCTTTTTCCGCCTATTTTATTTAATCATATGCGCATTAGTGCATAATCACTAATTATGTAATATTTTAAAGTTCTCTAAAGAAAGTGTGATTACGTTTTAATTTTTCTGGTATATTTGATTATTCTTTTTTGTAAACAGAAACTGCAAATGTTATCTTGTTTTATCTCGAGAAGTTTGTTAACCATAAACTTAATGATCTACTTTATGAATTGACTCGCTGGAAGAGGACTTATACTGTTTGGGAATTATTTAAAGTTTATGAAAATTTCTAATTAATCGGACATAGGTAACATAAATATTTAAAATTTCTGTACATGGGATCTAAAATTTTTTAAGGGGGCACTTTTTCAGTTATTTACTACTCATCTTCAAATGTCAAACAATTCTATCGTATAATTGAGTCATTTACTTGAAGCATGCCAATCACTAGAGTGGCAGTAATTTTTAAATAATCTTAAACCTTGCAAATATATAACAAAGTTTGTCAGCTAATTTTTGCATAAACTAATAATGTTTTGTTTAATTCTCTCACTTGGATTCTTATATTTTTAGCTACCACAGATGAGGATGTTTTTAAGAATTATACTTGGAACATCAAAATTTAAAAAGGAATGCTCTTTTAAAATTTTTACCATTAAAGCTTTTTATATCTAGTTTTTACTTGCATAGTTACTAAATAAAGCTATAATTTTTCTTCAACAGGAGACAAAACTATACAGAAATGGAGATTATTGATGTTGATAGTAATTCAAGTGCAAATATGTATGCAAATAGTAGTTCATCATGTGACTCATTCTTATCAACACGAAGAAGGCCCATGTCTGAGGTATATTATTTTCAGTTTATTTTTAAATTTACTGTTAAATTCTTTTTCACCTAATTAAACTATTGGTTCCTCAAATTCTGTAATAGTTTTGGATTAGTTTATTCATATTAACAAGCATCTATTAGGAAATGGTTGGTTGCAACTCAGTCACTTATTATTTTATAGAGCTAGAGAGAAGGCATCTTTTGTCAGTGTGCTGCCATTCTCGTTGAAAATTTTCAGAATGTTCTGAAACCTTTACTCCCTGAATAATATAATTTGGGTTCAAAGATGGTAGTTGATATAAAGTGCATTAATGGTCTATTGTACATTATTATTCAATTTAACTAATATTTACAAAGCATAATGTGATAACATTAATTATACAGTTAATGTACAAGTGTGTTTGATGTGATGAATTCTATCCACACATTTAGAATAGCGTTACTTATACGAATAATGACAGGTATTCATGATTTCTGTTAATGAAATTTTCCTTCAATTAGTGTTATGGTAACTTAATTATAATTGTTTTCCCTCTCCAGTCTGTATTTAATTTCTCAGTTTCCCTGATTTTGAAACTTTTAATTCTTGAAATTGCACACTCAAGAAAGTAGTTCATGTAACTGTAAGTAACTCATTTAATGTTATCATAACTTATTTAAATTCAGGAAATATTTAGTAATTCATATATTATTGTTAAATAATTTTCCTGCTTTTAGATGGTTTTATTTTTCCACTTCTGCTCCCTTTTCCTAGAGGTATAAAAAGCATCCTGACAAATTTTGTATGAGAAAATTTGCACCTGTAGATAAATCATGTAAAGGCCCTCTATCTCCACAAAATCACTAGGCATACCGTAATGAGCCATATCTCTCCAGCCAACTAGATCCATACAGGAGGATTTACTTGATTGAAGATCTCTGTCAACTAAGAATTGCATGACAGTTGGCTTTTCACTTTCACCAGAAACATCATAATACAGAATCACTGGAACTCTCCATATCACAAGAATAAATAATCCTATTAGCAACTTCTCTCATCTCAGCCATGGTCACAGCTGAGAGCTATCGGCAAAAAAAATAATTAATTTTTCCAGCACCGAGCATCTTAGAGTGTGAGAAAAATTAGTTTATCAAGTAGAACATACCATGGCTATCCGAGAGGAAGATCAGATTTGATGGAAATGTTGACTGCATCTTAGCTGTCTCATCTATTTCATCACTTGGTTCAGTTGTGGTCATAACAAGCAAGCATGAGTGAGAAAATTATTTTATTTCAGTGTTTACAGAGGATGGAACAATTTGAGAGAAATGTATAGAGTGAGGGGAAGTAGATTCAACACAAAGAAGTCATTCATAGTTCCCCAACAGGGAAAAAATCTTGTTATGTTAGGTTTAGGCCAGAACTTCAAATTGGGTTGAAGTGCTTTAGGCAGGAGAGGGTTGAAACCTTTTGCTTCTCAAGGAAACTATAATATTAATTCACATTTTAAATAGTTAAATAGAAGCTGACCCTCAAAAAATTTCCACCATTTATTTTGGCAAAAAAGTACATAATTTCATAGATTTTATGCTGAAGTGTGCCGGGCATGCATGCACAGCCTAGAATACCTTAATAATAATAGATTTATTGTCCTTATGACCATACAACAAATAGTGGTAGGTATTGGAGTTGTCTAAAAAAGAATACAAAAAGAAAAAATTACTACTTAAAACAATATACACATTATACAAAAGTATGACAATGGCTTTCATGAGTACAGTTCATGGGTAATACAAAATTATTCAGAAACATGTAGCCTATTCAAGCTTTTGATGTCATATATTCATTGACAGTATAATAACATTTTGTTTGTAGAAAATTCCTAAGTGAATTTCTGAATCTGTTTAGATTATCTAAATCCTTGGTCGTCTTAGGTAGCATGTTATATAATTTGGCACCCATGGTAGCAGGCCCTTTAAAAGCTATTAGCTTTTTATTGTGCTCCAGGTGAAGACTTGATGTAATATAGTTGGTGAAGAGCCCCAGAAGATAATGCCATATGTAGCCCTACTATAAAACTAGCTATAATAGACAGATTTCATAACCTCCTGAGAGACTGAGCTTTTAAGAAATCTTATTCTATAGAAGGCAGAGTTGAGTTTAGGTAGGAGTTTGGATGCATGTAATGGTCATTTAGCTGACTGCTCAATGTATAGGCCCAGAAATTTGGTGTATGGTGTGGGGAAAATATTTCCGCCATTCAATGTGAAGGATATTTCAGTTGGAGTATTTGAAAAAGACAGCTGAGTTTTACAGCAATTAAGGAAAAGTTTATTTGCATGGCTCCAATCCATCATATAATTCATGATCCATGGGCAATTTACCTTAGCTGAATTTATGTCATGTGCAGAGATTAAAAAATTAGTGTCATCAGCAAAAATTATGCTATTGACATCAGGTTTAATATATGTAAGAGAGAGATCATTTATAGAAATTATTCGAGATCAAAGAAAAGAGTGGGAAATGGTTTAGTTGTTGACATTTTGAAATATTACTCCAATTAATAATTTTGCATTGGTGAATAATGTTCCACATTTGGTGACGATAATTTCATTCATCTTCATTTTCACAAAAGGTCAAATAAAGCCATGGTGACCTCGCCAAGATAATTTTTCATTGCATTTTTATAATTATACACATTCCATGTAAAATATGCTTTGAGTTTATTTCTGTTCTTGTAAAGTCAAAAATTTTCTTGCAGTTTCTTAAAATATTATTATGTAACCTACTTGGAATTTTTAGAAATATTACAGGTATGGAGAAAGTCATGTGGTGGCCACATCAGATTTTTTTAATTTAAATTTTTTTTGTATAGCTTAGCTTAGGACTTGTTTCCATACAATATTTTTCACTTTATCTTCAACAGAATCACAAGATAATTGCTGGATCCCACTCTTGAGGCAGCCACATATAATTGTCCATGCAAAAAGCACTCACCTCTTAAATATTTGTCCTTGTGCCTTGTTGATGGTTAATGCAAATCAGGGGCACCCGCTGGCATAGGGCCATGGAGCCATGGCCCTATCAAAAGTCACAGAAAGAAAAAAGCACTATAAATAATTGTTTTTGAACAGGTTGATTTCATTTTTGAGTCTTTAATAAGTTTAATTTGTCGTGAAGCAGCACAATACTCTGCTCGGTAAGAGAATTTATGGGAGGAGAGGACGACGAGTCTGGCAGTAAGCTTCCCCACTCCAGTGGGCAGCACCGGGCCACCACCTAGCTGGCTCGGTCACAAGACGTGGAATGCATGCACACTGCATGCTTTTCTCCCCCTCACCTACCCTCTCCAGCGCTTGCAAATATCGACCGTTGGGGCCAAGTTCAGTTTGGCTCGGCCGGCCTTCATGCTAGCAGCTCGGTGTAGTATTGGTGAGCGTGAATGTTTCAATTCTCTGCAATGAATATAATAAGTGCTTTATCAAAACATGTTTTCATCATTGTCTTGCGGTGATATACTCGAAATAAAATGAATGGGAATACTCCTCCCTAATTTGAATTTAGTTAAAAAGAAACAGTATGTTTGTGCAGATGTGATGAAAAAAATGCGTTTTTTGTTTTCCTTGTGTTCTTTTCCAAGGAAATGTCAGCTGGTTGAGGAACAGGATTTCAGACTTGGTACACATTTGGGAAAAAATCAGGGCAAACGAAAAATCTAAACAACATATGAACAATGTTTAGAGTTTATAGTCGCTGGGTAAAACAAGTATTCAAAGTCAGTTTAACTCACAGTATCGGCTAGCTATATCTAAACATAACAAGCAAGTAAATAAAAATAGGTACCTATTAAATTTGATTATAAATTTTATACGTTTTTGTGTGGCATTAGAATAAGCATTGAGAGGGCATGATTAATCGAATGAGTCACAAAAAAGGGGAGTTTTTTGTGAGTTAATCCAGTTTAGTTCCGATTTAGATCAAGACATAAAAGTTCACCTTAGTCAATCAGCTGTGTTTAAAGGTACATCTAAAACTATACAGAAAGAGTTGCTGGAATGCATGCAAGAAGTATACCACAAAGAAGTTCGCAAAGAAATTCAAAAAGCAGATTATGTAGCATTGATAGCTGATGAACCTATTGATGTGCCATGTCAATTTCAGTTAGTCATTGTATTATGATACATTCTAGGCAGAAAACTGGTAGGAATGGTTCAGGAATTTTGTTAATCCTGACTGACATGATGCTCGTGCAATTACAGATTGTATTTTAAAACAACTCGACCCCCTAATTGGTGGCAGTCCAAATAAACTTATAGCACAAAGTTTTGATGGTTATGAGTGGACGTTAAAATGGCATTCAGAAACTGATAAAAGACAAGTATCCACTTGCTAATTTCATCCACTGTTATGCCCACCAGCTGAATCTCATTTTGTCTAATGCAGCGTCCATCAACCACCAAACCTGTATCTTTTTTACACATTTGTCTGGAATCTGTTCATTTTTTTCTAATTCGCCCCAAAGAACAAAAATGTTGGATGATGTTGTACAGAGAAGATTGCCCCGGGTATCACAGACCAGATGGAATTTCCATTCTCATGGAGTCAGCACTGTTTATGAATATAGGAAAGAACTCATAACGGTTATGGAAATTATTGAAAACAGTGATGACAAAGTTGCAGTCTACTATAACCCAAGCAGGTGCATATAAACTTAGGCTGAAAGAAAATAACTTTGTCTTTTGGTTAACGCTTTTTCACCGGATAATGTCTCACATGGAGATAATTTTTAGTCAGGTTCAAAATCGAATCACCGATCCAGTTAAAATACAGCAAGCGTTGCAACATTTCGAGATTAGCATACAGACAGTCATAAACCAAGTTGATGTGATTACCGAACAGGTTGAAGTCCAGTTAGAAAATGAAGAGGAAGAAGTTCGACCAAAAAGACCGCGGATCACTGACAGCAACTCTGCCTGCAGGAAGAGAGAAGGTAAAGAAGTTTGTGACACCATAATCACAGAAATAAAAGATAGATTTCAATTTACTGGACACCTCGTGGTTACAAATCTATTTGTGGTAGAAGAATTTGATAATTACAGCAAAAAATTCACTGACACGTATCTCACAAGGGAACATTCTCTAGTGGTCCCCTCGGATTTGACCGAAACTTCGCAGGGTGATAGTAGACAGAAAATAATTTGACGCGTATTTCTTTCTTGCCCGTCCAATGGACCCGTGTTTTTGAGATATTTGCAATTATATGTTCTTAAAAATCGATGAGCTGCTCAACTACCTAAGGGAACGCTGGTAAATTATGAGTAGCTGGTGGTGTAGTGGTAATGGAGATGAACTCTAAATTTTTTGACTCCGGTTCGAGCCTCGCATCTGCCAATTTTTTTTTCATCTCCTATTTCGACTTTTATGTTTTTATTTTATCCTAAGCATTTGCGTTTTATGAATCATACTTGAAAAAATTTACAGCTTATATTTAAGGGTTTTTCCGATGTGTACAATCAAGAAATTCTAGCACTCCTACTTTTTTATCTCGCGCTGTTATTCTTCTGTAACACATAAGAAATATATATATTATATGCTTGTAACAATATATTATATGTACAATGAAACATTACCCTTGATATTATCATAATTTTCTGCAATGAATTACAGTAGTAGAGCATTTGGATACATGAAAATTTTGCGGTCACATTCCACGGTTTCTTCACCTTTTTAGGTTAGGGTACCAAACGGTTAATCGTCGACTTCCAGAAATTTTCACGACTTTCACATTCATGTCAGAGCAGGGGCTACTGAAGGGGTTATAAAAGATTGAAACTTGGTGGCCGCTAGGTCCGCGAGACTTTAGCCAAGAGAGGAGAAAAGAAAAGGAAGGGAGGAACTTGAATGGGAAATGCAACTTTACAAGACAGCTTACCAGGAGGGCCAATAAATAGTGGTGATGGTAAATTCCTCATCCCCGTATGTACACTTTCCTCTACAGGGGTTCCTCTCCAAGAATAGACTCGTCCAGACCAAAATTCGTCTTCTGCACGTCGCCCACCAAGTTTCAATTTGACTATAGTTGTTTCTGAGTTTTCACAGAGATATGACGTACGTAAGATGAAGATGCCGGCAACTGTATAACAGTCCTACACAGACAAACTATCCTCTTTATTTATAAGATTCATTAATATTGATCATAGGCCAAGTATTTACTTTATGAAAAATATAGTACTATGATTTGAACCTAACAGCAATGAGAGACGTGCTGCCATCTATGGCCGACTACAGTTCTTAACCCTAACCCCAAATTTTTTCTTGGGCTCGCATTTAAGGCAAGGGATGATTTTTTTTCATGATAGATTTTGACAAAAAACATCAGCTTGTATTCGGGCAGATACAGTATTTCATACTTTTGTCCTTGTTAAAATGCCCAATGCATTAAATATAATGAAGTTTACTGTTTTTGTTAAGAATTTGATTGAAGACATTTTGTAGCTGATGAAACATTAGGTATTGACATGAAGGAGTATGCAAATCTGCATCTAAATGTTTTTATAATTACTTTCTTGTATATGAACTATACAGAAATAGTGTTAAAATCGTGAATTTTTTTTAAAAGATTTTTGTTGAATATGGACATTTTAAAAGTCTATGAATGAAAAAGTGGTTTTTTTGCAGTTATGTTTTATAGAAATAATGGCTTAATTAATACTGGCTCAATCTTTAAAAATTTTCACATTAACAGTTTCAACTAAAAATTGATGATCCTGATGATTTGATTCTTGAAAGGGAAATGTTTTAATTGTATTTATTTACGAAGTGTTCATTTATATGAAGGTTTTTTATTACAGTATTTATGCTAGCTGATAAGCATTTTTTAATTTTTTGTGTAATCTCTTTTTATCTTAAAATATTAATAAAACTAGCATAATTGCCAGTCAAATATGACAGGATTATGATAAAAGAATTACAAATATATTTTATTTTGATATAAAAAATCGGTAAGATATGCTAAATGATGAGCCCCTTGTCAAAAATGAAGTAATAATAATAAATAAATAATAATATTCGCTCCCTCCCCCTCGCTGTCCCTCCCTCCCTTCCTCTCTCTTTACTTCCCTCTCTCTCTCTGTGCCTCTTTTGGCTAACCTCCCCCCTCTCTCATTCCCTCCTGTCCCAATACATAGCTCTCCCTCTTTATCTCTTTCCTTCCATCGTTTTCTAATTCTATGCATCCCTTACTCTCTATGTACCTTTCATTCTATATCCCTTCCCTCCAATATACCTCCCCACATCCCATCTCTCTTACTCTATATCTATATAGTCGTTTAAATAACAAAAGAATCCAAACTAAATCCCAGTCCCATTATTAGGATTACGTATTTTTGCGAAAAATCCTAGGATAATTTAAGGCAATCTATGCATTCGTATATATTACACGTATGCAGGTTGTGACAACAATTCATTCTTGAAGTTTAACAATGATGTGGTTGGCAAGACAACATCCCATTTCAAAGCAGATATTTTCCCAAAATATCTTTATGTATAATTACTCAATGTCTGCCCATCCGTCCGTCTGTCTGTCCATCCCCCTTTTATCTCTTGAACAATTTGTCATAAAGAAATGCTGTAAACGCCATTTTGTTTCTGCCAACTAGGAGACTCCTAGAAAACTACTTTCGTTTATGGAAGTGTCCCGGATTCGACTCCAGGAGACGATTATATTTTTCCATATGTTTACTCAGGAGTTTTCGATTTTTCAAGGTGCAAGGTTTATTTCTCTCATTCATTAAAATACATAAATATGGACTGAATTTCTCTGTTTTTTGCTTTATTCGATGGCTAAAACTATAAAACATCTTATTCTTGCTAAGTTTTAATGTTACACAGAATAATTTCTCAGAAACACGCATTCTTTCCAAATTTTTAGGACTTTTTGGAACTCTTTCCGGGTGTTGCCAAGGCGACCCGCATTGTTGCCTCCGATTGAAGTAAGGTCTCCATGCATACACGCCGCTCAGTAAAACTAGCTGCAAAACTCCTCTTGCAGTGGAAAACAGACCTAATAAATGACATTTTTTTTAACTTTAATTTTTGTAACTTTAGAAGGCTTAAGTCTATCGATAATAGTTAACTTTTACATT
Source organism: Tanypteryx hageni (assembly GCA_028673005.1). Lineage (NCBI taxonomy): Eukaryota > Metazoa > Arthropoda > Insecta > Odonata > Petaluridae > Tanypteryx > Tanypteryx hageni. Next base: position 221,829,602 of record CM054112.1, on the reverse strand, counting down.
AAAACATACCCTCACCAACACAAGAACCCTTGAAGCTCTATTATTATAATGAAGCAAATTTCAGATGATAAAGGAAACATTACAAATAGAGTTTAGGTTAGTTAAGGTATTATTAAAATGTAGAAGCCTTATTGTGTGGTCTTATCTTAATTTTTTAAAGATATTTAAGTGAATTTTTTGTAATTAAAAAAATGTCAATAATATCCAACAATGTGTTTTGATAAATAATAGAGCTCCATGGTTTTCTCGTGTGTCGAGGAAATGTTCTTAGCAGAGGATTGTGATTATTCAAAATTCTGGAAAGTGTACTTACTGATGTTGAAAGGTTTTCCAGTCCCTTTTCTTAGCTACTTGACTGGGTATGTGATAATATCCTTCGTTATACAGTACAGTCAGATTTAACTAAAAATTGTTTACTAAAGAACAAGAACTCGCTACTGTCTGCTGCCTTACAAGTAAATGCTTTGCCTACAATTGTCTATGATCGACCAAAGAAAGTCCTAAGCTTAAACGCAGAAACTTAATTAAAAGGATCTGTTTATGCTTATGTCATGAATGACAGAATAAAGATGCAGCTCAGAGATAAGAATTCTGATATATGGGGTTGTTTGTGTCCACTTGAAGATAAAAAGAACAAAGAGCTTCTACGGTGGTCCAGACGTTCGTATCTGCTCAAGTTGTGTTCGTTAACTGAAAAGGGAGTCAAAATTCCTTAGTACGTGGAATGTTCATAAGTATGAATTGTTTGTAACTATAATGTTCATAAGTCGAGGTCCGCCTGTACTTAATAGACAGTGAAATTATTTTTTCATTAACATTGAAAATTAATAGTGAAAGATATCTCAGAAGGTACAATAAGAAAACTTCTATAACAATTCTTTAATTTTGACCAAAATTTTATATCGTTAACTCTTCCTCCCTTCAACATATATGTACCTATTTACCAACTGAACCAAACTCCAACATAATCACTTTACAACAATGATTCTGCAATGTCATGAATTCATTAGAGCAACTCAAAAACAATGTCTTCCCAGACATTTGTTCCAATTATAAGTCACATATGGTTGTGTAAGGATGCAATCCTTGCTCCAAGGAACGAAAGTATCGATGCCATAAATTATGCAATTCAATAACAACAACCAGGAGAAACTAACTTACAAATCAGTTGACTCAGTAGTAGACAATAATGATGCTGTCCATTATCCATGTGAGTTTCTAAATTTATTAAACATAAGTGGAATGCCAGCTCACAAATTGATACTAAAAGCGAACTCACCAATCATAATAATGAGAAATTTGGATGCTCCAAGGTTATGCAATGTAACAAGAATTTGCATAAAAAATTGAGACCCTATACAATTGAGGCTACTGATTTAACAGGAATTGCAGTAGGGCAAGATGTTTTTATACCTCAAATTCTGTTGATATCACCAGATATGATTCCATTTAAAATACTGCAATTTACAATCCCGCTTGCCTTTGCCATGCCAATCAACAAAACACAAGGACAGTCTTATAAAATTGCAGTTGTAGATTTGCAAATTGATTGCTTCGCCCATGGACAACTATATGTAGCTACGTCAAGAGTAGAAAGAGTGAAAAATTTATTTATTTTGGTAAAAGATATGAAGACAAGAAATATTGTACACCATCAAGCTTTAAAATAAAAATAAACTTGGTTCCATTATTTGGTTTTATTCTAAAAATATTCCTCAATGTTTTTGTCTTCATTTAAAAACCCAAGCAACACCTGTTAAATTTGTTAGTGTAAAATATTTGTAGAGGATGGAAATACAATTGTAAGGAAGTATGTAATTAGGTGTTTGATATGTTTAATTAATAATTATTAATTAATATATGTATAAGATGGATTATTGATAATTAGCATGTTTCCCCCTCAATTTACCCAAAAAGCGAGAATCTGGTGCGAGGTTAATACACTTCAATTTTTTATTTTACCTGCACAAAAGCATTACCCATGTATAGCATGCACCCCTACTTTATGACCTAAAAATTTGGTCTTCGAACTGAGCATTATACACGAGTATATATGGTATTTGACATTCTTGTTAAAGGGATGAGCTGATTAGTTTTTGGTAAAAATCGGTCTATTGGAAGTGGGTATTTACTCTTGCCACTTATTCGTTTTTCAAATATTTGCTTTAATACTTGATCAATATAAAAAAAATTTGGAATATAAGTTGCAGAAAATTTAATTTTCTACAACTTTTGTTTGAAACATTGCCTTATATAATGCATTGTTTAAGAGATATTTTTAAAACTATATTTTTTAGCTGCCACCATCACACCATGCGGAGGCAACTTTTGTATACATTTTGTTTAGTAACGCTCCTTTTATTTTCTTAATTGTTGGAACTTCATGGCTATATCCAATATCAGAAGATGGTTCGAGTTTATTTCTGTTCTTTGTAAAGTCTGAATTGTTCTCGCAGTTACTTAAAATATTTATTATCATTTAACCTATTTGGAATTTTTAGAAATATTCCAGGTATGGAGAAAGTCATGTGGTGGCCACATAAGATTTTTTTTCTTTGGGTTTGAGTTTTGAAAAATATACAGGGTCAGATAGAGACCCATTATATTTTTAAAATCTCTCTGAAGATATAAAAGATGGAAAGCTGAAATTTTGAGCATACATTTCCACATTGAAGTCACAAATGAGGCTCTAGTGACTGAATATGTGGCAGTATAATCACATAAAAAATTAAAAATGCGCTAATTTTATCTACATATGTTCATGGATAACACTTGTTTTGATTTATTTATACCTTTGCAAGTGAATTATTTCTATTTGCGCAGCATAGAAAAGGCCATTAAATTTATATTTTTATTTAGAACAAAGATGAGTAATTAAAAAATGCATATAACTTTTTTGCTTAAATGAAACTTAACTATTGCCAGAACGCAACTCTGAACCAAAACCATAATTAAAAATTGCAAAACAAACCACTCCAAAATTTGGGATAGTTTGCTGTTCTGGATGAAAATGCAGGGGTATATACATGGAACCATACACCACTCTTTGTTCCTGAAGACAATAACTGTTTCCATGTCTTTTAGGACATACTTCTACTTCTGAAAACTTACTTCCATACCTGGTGATGTTTAGGATAGATATAATCTGTTGCACTTGAGTAATACTACATATATGTTTAACGCTGGCTTTAAAAAGTTGTTGGAATTATTATTTTAAACAACAGCAATTTAAAATAAGTAGCTCATCACAATGGTTAATTTTCCCTTACAGAGAATCGCTCATGCTCTAAAGAAGTTAACACAAAATAGCAACATGAAGTTTATGGAAAATTTTGACCCTGAGAGGAGTAACCGTGAAAAGCGGAAGCTTTCTCGGAAGGTTAATTCTGGAGGGTAAGAGCAAATCAAAATTATTAATTAAACAAATTAATCAAATGCTCATCACCTGAGAACCATCTTGTTCATTGTAGTTGTGATGAAATTGTATATTTTCAGTGGTTTCTTATCTTATTTTCTCTACTCCATTTATTATTCTCTCAACCCATGTTTTTGCAACACTTTATTTTGTAACCTGATTTTTTCTTATATATCCTAATATAATATAGTCACCATGTAGGGATTCAACAATGGAGAAAATGTCTCAAATTAAAACAATTTAAAATTGATAAATTTCTGCAATTTAAACATTATGTATACTTTTTAAAACAAATTTTATGTTAAAAATTATTATTAGTATAAAGAAAATAAGTAAAAATTAGGTTATTTTTGAAGAATTTACATAAACTCAATTAGAGACTTCTTAGTATTGATTTCTTAGAAGACAGATATACTCATTGACATTTTTTGGAGAATTAATTCCTGTTTATATTGATTTCAAGCCCCAGAGTGTATTATATGTTCAGATACCGAGAAAAATAATGCCTATTCCATGTGATTCAAAATTTATAAATTTAGTGTAATAATACTGTAGATAAGAGGTGGCCAACCTTTTTCTGTATTGTGTCACATATTATGTCAAAATTGTGTCACATGCCACCCAGTGGTAGATCCAAGAGAGAACGATTCCTTCCTCTCCCCTCTCCTCCTCTCCCCTCTCCTCCTCTCCCCTCTCCTCCTCTCCCCTCTCCTCCTCTCCCCTCTCCTCCTCTCCCCTCCTCTCCCCTCTCCTTCTCTCCCCTCTCCTCTCCCCTCTCCTCCTCTCTACTCTCCTCCTCTCCCCTCTCCTCCTCTCCCCTCTCCTCCTCTCCCCTCTCCTCCTCTCCCCTCTCCTCCTCTCCCCTCTCCTCCTCTCCCCTCTCCTCCTCTCCCCTCTCCTCCTCTCCCCTGCCCTCTCCCTTCCCCTCTCCCCTCCCCTCTCCCCTATATTTTACCTAATTCCTTGCGTAAACTCTTAGTGACTACACTCCTATTTCCTCACTTTGACTATGGTGATGTTGTTTATAACGATCTAGCCTGCAAACTTGCATTAAAGCTACAATGTACGCAAAACTCTTGCATTAGATTCATCTGTGATCTTAAAAAGAGTGACCACATCAGCGGACATTACAATAAACTTTTGTGGCTCAAACTTGATGCTCGAAGGAACTTACATATTCTCATGCAAATGTATAAAATCCTAACTTATAACAAACCTGATTACCTCTCTTCCCTCTTCAATGAAATCAATAGAGTACACAAGCATGAAACCAGAGGCAAAAACAACCTCCTTATTCCTCATCACAGGACTTACATCTATAATAAATCTTTTCAAGTCTCTGGATGCGGACTCTGGAATAACTTAGATCATAATCTTAAAACATCCCCCTCCTTAAACTCCTTCAAATGTGCCTGTCTCACTCATCTTCTAAAACATCAAAGCAATACTTAATCACCCCCATACACACTTATTTTATTATCCTTACTCAATACTTGCTTTTTATCCTGTTGTACATAAACCTTTAAGATTTCCTGCAACTCTTTTTCTTCGTGTTATTGTTAAGTGTACATTTGATATTTATAGATTGTTATTCTCATTGACAAATAGGTCTCCTATTTAAATATTGTCATTTCTTTTTTTCTTGTTTATTTTTATGTATTATATTTTTAAGCCACTATGTAAACATTAATTTTTAACTTTTCACTTCATTGTGATAATGTATTGTTTCACATTGTTCTTTCAAGTATCTAGGGTTTTCGCAGGTTTTTTCCACCCCCCTTTACTTCGTGGGTGTTTTCCTGTGTGGGTTTTTACTAGGTTGGTGAAGGCAGGTCCTTCCTAGTTTTTTTCCCACAAACACCATGTCTTTCTTAGAAGTTTTCCTGATTATGTACCTACCTATTTCGCACTGTCTGTATTTAGTATGTTATTATCTAAATAGTTTTGATGTTATTATTACTTTTTCATAATATAATTTAACATAGACGATGGGTTAAATGTAAGAGTGAACCTTATGGTCTAAATTTTGCCCAAATAAAGACATTTATCTATCTATCTATCCCCTCCCCCCCTCCTCTCCCCTCCCCCTCCTCCCCCCTCCTCTCCCCTCCCCCTCCTCTCCCCTCCCCCTCCTCCCCCCTCCCCCCTCCTCTCCCCTCCTCTCCCCTCCCCCCTCCTCTCCCCTCTCCCCTCCCCCCTCCTCTCCCCTCTTCACCATCCTCTCCCTCCCCCCTCCTCTCCCCTCCCCCCTCCTCTCCTCTCCCCCTCCTCTCCCCTCCCCCTCCTCTCCTCTCCCCTCCCCCTCCTCTCCTCTCCCCTCCCCCTCCTCTCCCCTCCCCCTCCTCTCCCTTCCCCCTCCCATCTTCTCCTCTCCCCTCCCCTCTTCTCCTCTCCCCTTCCCTCTCCAGATTCATCTTAAAACCTACTCCACATCTTGATTTTTCTTGGCAGCATAACTTTACCAGATGTCATCTATTCTCCTCACCATAGTATTTTTTGATATCATCAACCATCCTTTTTATGTATGGGTCACCACTATATTTTGCGAATGTCAAAAGACTTGATTTTACAATCCCTTCTCCATAAGAATATGGCTTTTGCTTGCGAGCATGCAAAAGAGAAATTTCATACGACACTTTCAACATGCCTGTCAGTTGCTAATTTTTCTGCTAGTGAACGTCCTGGAAAACAGTGCCTAAAAATATACACATTTGTTTTGAATACGTTGTTGGATTATAGAAGCAACACGTTCTGTTTTCAGAGAACTACAATGTAAACAAGACAGTGGTTAAAAAGTATACACACTTGTTTTGAATACATTCTCCACTTGTGGGATTATAGAAGCAACACATTCTCTTTTCATAGAACTACAATGTAGAACCTAGCCACTTGCACATGCAATGCTTGGTCTGTTTTCAAAGAACTATAATGTAGATACCAGAATATTAATATTGACATTTTGAAAATCACTTTCACACAGCCGGGCTCAGACAGTTTGCTGCCTGAGGCAAGATATAATAAGGCACCCCTTCAATTTTTTTTACTGATCTCTTTTAATTATATGTAGGTTAAAAAAACAAAATTAGGTGCATTTTTTCTAACAAATTCCTTCATAAATTCGGTTTGTCTGTCTGCCCAGCCATCTCTATGAGCCATAACTCCAGAATCCTTCAATTTGGAGAAACCAAATTTTCAGGATAGATTTTCTATATGAGCATTAGATATGGTATAAACTTATTGGATATAGGATTTGCTGCTAGGGATTAACAGGAAAAAAAATCATTAAAAAGTATATGCTAGTAGAAGGAGAATGTTCCTTCTGGCGCACGCCATTTTGAATCCGCCATCTTGTTTCCGGTCACGTGACTTCCGGCAGAAGTGACGCCATAAACAAAAGACGAACGAAATCACGTGATTGGAAGTGACGGCATTTCTTTTTTATGTCACGTGACCGGAAGTGACGTATTTTTTATTTTATTTTTTTGCAACGTTGCCAAATTGAATTCAATATATCGAATAGGCGACGTTGCCAAGGTACAGAGTCGCCATCTGTTGGTTGGAAAATGAAGTAAGTGATCATAGAGTCGCCATCTGTTGGTGGGAAATGGAACTATGTTATTACCACTCGCAAAATTTTAAAGTTTTCGCTTTTTGTTTCTCAATTGTTTTACGGCGTACCAACCTTATTTATTTTTTCTACAGAGTCGCCATCTGTTGGCAGGAAAATGAACTAAGTGATCACAGAGTCATCATCTGTTGGCAGAAAATGAACACTATGTTATTACCACTCGCAAAATTTTAAAGTTTTTGCTTTTTGTTTCTCATTTGTTTTACAGCATACCAACGTTATTAATTATTTCTTCTACAGAGTCGTCATCTGTCGGTTGGAATAATATGTATGGAGAGGTTTAAAAATCAGGGAAATAAATTAGGCTTGCATTTTAGTTTGATAGGTTATTTATTATTTTCATAATCATTAAAATTATTATAATCTGAACAATCCAATTGATCTTTGATTATCTTTATAAAATTGCTAACATATTCTTTAGAATCATCACAATCATAAAATTGATAAACCATTTCAGAAGTGATGTTAAATAAATTCTTTTTTTCTTCTCGTAGACAGCAAATTCTAATGTCTTCCAAATTCACAGTGCAGCAAGGGTATACGTTGCATTCGCCGACACAGTAGTTTTCTATGACACCCATCATAAAGGTCCACTCCTTCAAAATTGTAATGTTCACACCCCTCAGTTTTCTTGATTCCGATACTCGCTCCACAGGCATACTTCAAATGATCTAGTGTATCGCGTTCTATAAGTTCTTGAAAAAAACATATCTTGTGCATTACAGTTTTACACAAACCACACTCCCACTTTGGGTGAGAACCGATCATCACATTGCACTTACTGCAATTCATCATAGTTGACTGATGACTGAATTAAAAATGACAAACAAAATGCTCAATGAAATATCAAATGGGTGCTGTTGTTGGGCTAGTGTCGCCATCTATTTTGTTTTCTTTGAGTCATCATCTTGCACCATATGAATAAGTTTGAGGAGAAATAAAAAAAGAAGTTGAACAAGTTTAAACAAGTTTATTTTGTTGAACCAAACCCTTTCTCTCCTCTTTCTGTTTCTGTTAATTCGCAAGAGCTAATTTCTTGAAATTTATCAATAGATAAATATTGTTCAAATATGATTTGACAAATTTTCATATTTTGTTTAACAATTAAATTACAATTAGAATGATTATATAAAAGTACTTTTATTTCCCTGTTATAGTCTGGGTCAATGACCCCAGCTCCCACTTCCAATCCATGCTTCACGATTTACGGATTTAGAGGCTAATCTGCCATAAGTCCCTTTTGGTATCTGCATGATTAAGCCCGTATTACACAGTTTCCTTTCTCTTGGTGGAATCATATACTCTGCAATGCTACAGAGATCATAACCTGCCGGCATTCCATATGCTTTTTGGGGAAGTTGAGCATTTGCATGTACTCTGACAACTTTCACATTCTGCAAGAGCTGAACACATGTTTAAGATTAACATTTATATGATTAATGTTTTGTAGATATCACTGTTTAAGTTTATAGCAGTTTCTTAAAGCACATGTGTAAAAATGCATTTTGTGATTAGGTAGTAAACACCCTGCATCATTGCAAGGTAATTTTTTAAGTGTTGGACACCCAAATATTTCTAAGTCAAATATTTCTTTGTCTAAAATGCTAGTAAGGAATCTTAATTTTTGTAAACCTTTTATGAATATATAATTAAAATTGGAGGTATATTTTTTAGAATTTCTTCTAATTGTTCGTATTCAATATCTCCATCGTTTTTTTCAATGCCATGAAAATTGAATGTTAGCCAAATATTTTCTTTGTTTTGTAAATACCAATTTGGGCACTTCAAAATCCAAGATTGCTGGTGGTCATTATCAAGGGAAACAATGGATAATTCACGAATTATAAATTTTTTATTATTATTTTGAGCACAAGCTTGAAAATCAATGATGCACTTAATCATTTTAGGTATAGAATCCTTCAAATTTAATGCTTAGTTTTTTTACCTCCAATTTTTTTTAGATTCCTCCAAATCGGATAGTGATTTGATTTCCAGCTCAAATCTTTTATAATCTATATTGCTATCTGCAAAAGGTAGGGATGTATAATACCTATTCAATGTAAAATAGGTATAAATATTGCTAGCTTCTCTTAAGAGTTGATCAATAGCATAATTTAAAGGTTTATTGAACATTAACAATCGCTTCCAATCTTTAACATTTAAGGCAATAGAGGAATTGCCTTTGATTGTTACGTGCCTATTTCCAAAATAAGTTTTAAATCTTAAAAGTGGAGATTTTAAAAATGTAGGTTTTACTCCCGCAATAAAATAATCTGTTATATCATCAGGCCTATCAAGAATATTACGCCACTCTGAAACAGTTAAAGTAATTGCTCCTTTGTTTGGAGATATAAATTTCACTTGCACTCCAGTTGGGTCCCACCCACAACAAATCCACTTTGTCCCATTATCATTTAAGTGGTAAGCTGTTTGTAAGAAAAGCGGAGGTGATATATCAATTTTTTCTGATTTACGACGGGGGATTTTTTGTAAAGTAGGGGGAGCAAAAATTTCTTTCCAATTTCTTTTTTTGTGATCGGAGTGGGGCGAATCCGTTTAGAAGGGCCCTCTTTTAAAAATTCATTTAAATCTGAAAAAATCAAAACAAATTTTTAAGAGATTTTTTTTGGCAAATGTGATTACAATTTTTGATAAAAAAAAATTTCATAACCATTTTCCTTTAATCGATTCTTTAACAAGCGTTTTGGTGGGGGAGTTTCCAAATCGTCCGCCTCCTTTTCCAATTGCCATTTACGCCTCGATGATGGTCGAGTTCTCAGGCATTTTGATGGGGGTGTTTCTAAATTGTAGTCCTCCAATTGCCGCTTTCCTTCTGACGGTGATTGAGTTCTCAAGCGTTTTGGTGGGTTGTAGTTCTCCAATTGTCGCTTGTCCCTCGATGGTGATCGAGTTCTTAAGCGTTTTGGTGGGGGAGTTTCTAAATTGTAGTCCTCTTCCTCCAGTTGCCGCTTGTCTCTCGATGGTAGGGGAGTTTCCAAATTGTCCACCTCCTCCTCCTCCAATTGTCGTTTACCCTCCGGCGGTGATAAAGCCTGATGTTGACACATAGGCAGCGACATGATAACTGAGTGATTTGCTTTTATAGTAGACTGTTTATAAAGGGGGCAATTTCCGCTTACCCCTACAGCAATGGAGACAATTTCCGCTAACCCCTCCGGTGATGATCGTGTTCTTAGGCATTTTGGAGGGGAAGTTTCCAAAATTGTAGTCCTCCAATTGGCGCTTATTCCTCAACGGAGATAGAATTCTCTTCCAATTTAAAGATCGTCAGCACGTCGAATTAGAAAATCTATGCAATACATGTTTTATATTCCTCAACAGTGCCTCCTCCTTCAATTGTTGCTTATACCTTCTTCTCCAATTTCAAAACCTTCTCCTGCAATTCTGATATGCAGTTTAGGATTCTCTCCTCCTCCTCCTCCAATTGCGTCTTATTCCCCAATGGAGATAGAAGATAGTCATTCACCAATGCCCTCTTCTTCTCCAATTTCAAAATCTCCTCCTCCAATTCCAATATGCAGTTTAGGAGTCTCGACTTCTCCACTCTTAAAGCCTTCTTCTCCAAATTCGACAGCTCCTCCTTATTTAGCAGATGTTCGACTGTTAGATATTCACGCGTTGACAACCACATGATAACTGAGTGTTTTTGCTTTTATGATCTTTCTTTATAAAGGGTGTAATGCATCAATACGTGAACAGCACTTTTGAGATTTTGAATGGTAGTGTTGCTCTCTTCTTATTGTTTTAAAATATTGCTTAAAAAGTTGAATATAGTTATTCACCAATGCCTTCTTCTTCTCCAATTTCAAAACCTCCTCCTCCAATTCTGATATGCGGTTTAGGAGTCTCCACTTCTCCAAATCCAACACCTCCTCCTTATTTTGCAAATGTTCGGACACCGTTAGATATTCACATGTTGACAGCGACATGATAACTGAGTGTTTTTGCTTTTATGATCTTTCTTTATAAAGGGGGTGATAATGCATTAATACGTGAACAGCACTTTTGAGATCTTGAATGGCAGTGTTGATCTCTTCTTATTCTTTTAAAATATTGCTTAAAAAGTTGAACAACTTGACAGTCATTTAAATCAGGACGGTGAAGGTAAAAAAGGTTATGGAATTGGGTAAGGGTTTTACCAGTGGATTTATGAAGTGTATAAAGACAGCAAAATTCTCCACAAAGATCAGAGTGATAATTTTGAAGCCTAATTTGATTTTGAACAACTATAAATGGTTTTAAAAATTGGGATATTGAGGGAATAAAAGGAGGATATCCATATGAATCAAAATATTCTGCTATAATTTCGCTTATAATATGTATTGCGACCCAATGACTTCCAGGCATATAAGAAAGATCTAAATTTAATACATAAAGGCCAAATTTGGGGCTTTTTGGTAATTTATCTGAAGGATAAACTCCACGAAAATAGTTTTTTGTCCGAAGATCTTTTGTTAAGAGCATATTAATTTGATCGGTGTTCATTATAAAATATGGATCCTTCTTTCTTTATCAATTTCGTAAGAGGAATTGAATTCCATATACACTAAGCATGTTATTGTTTTAGGGAGTGGTCTTGCAAATTTACCAGTAAGCCTAATATGACCATAATCCATTAAGCTAATATATGTCTCATGTTTTGAATGATCTGGGCTCATGTCAAAAGCTAAAATGAAAAATCCATGCAAAAACATGTCTTTTGTTATTTGATTTCCTCTGTCACCGTGATGGTAACCTTAAGCTGCATATAAGGCACGATATGCTTGGGTACAATGATTATTATTGATAAAATCAGTAGATATGCCTTGAGAAGGATATTGCATACCGTTGAGGAATAATGAACAATCAGTCAGACTATAATGATAAAATGTAAATGGATTTTTATTTCTTTTACCAATATAAGCGTCATTATCAGTCATAGCAAAAACTAATGTGATTGGTACTTTTCCAATAATAATATTATCTAAATTTATTGACTGTGTGCCAGCAGCTACAGTAAATGTTTTAAGTTCCACTCGCTTATAAGAGTATATTGCAGGACCCTTTGATAAATTTGCATTATGAGCCAATAAAATAGAACGATTAACTGAAATATGCGGTACATTTAAAGTGGCTTCCTTAATTTTAAGAATGCTTGTTCCACCATCTTTTTCTTTAATAAAAAAATCAGGTTTTGCTAAAGAAAGCTTAATACCAATATCAACATTAGGTAATATATATTTCGCATGATTAAATACATCTATGTGAAGTCTACCTTCTAATTCTACAATTTGGCTATTTTTAAACCATGTTTTTCTAATTATGTACCCAGGATTTGCTTCCCCCATAATATTGGGAGTACCACTATCCAATGCCCATCCATCGCATACTAAGTGCGTTTTTGCAGCATCGTTTCCATAATTTAAAAGTGCTTCGAAATAAGCGCGATAATGATAATTATCCTCTGATTGCGTCATTTGTGTTCCATTAAGTATAACAATGCATTGGCGAATAATTGAATGTAATGTATTATTAACTACACCTGGCTGATCTATAAAGGGGTCTGTATCAGTATAATACGCCCCATCTGCTTTACATAATTGCAATTGGAGATTTAAAGTAATTCCATTTACATTAATATACGTTTCTCCAGAACTATGTACTAAAAATTCCAATGTTGATGCCCCATCTAAAACCGGAAGTGGTTTATATGGAACAATATGAGTACCTAATATAGCTGATTGTATACTTTCAGGTTGAAAAAGATCTAAACAAGAGGGCATAACCTCTATTATTGTCTTTGCCATTATTGCAAAAATATATCCCTATCCCGCTGCTTGTTAACGCTTAGCTTTCTCTTTTTCGAATAACGTTTTACTACTTTTCCTTTTCCTTTTATTTGTTTTATTTTACGAATTCCTTTTGTTTTAAGTTTTGTTTTACGAATTCCTTTTGTTTTACGTTTTGTTTTGCGTCGCCGAATACGAAATCCAGAGCCGCTCATAGTTTTAATTTTTTCCTCCGCTTTTCTTTTTAAGTTTGAACCGGCTTCATTTAAGCGGGTGCGTAATATTTCTTTAACAGGTTTTGTTCCAAGATCGCTTAATGCACCAATTCCAGCACTTACAGACTCCATACCTATAGTTTTGGCCCCACTACGGAAAAGAGGTTTAAAAAAACTCCAAAGTCCACTTAAAATACTTCCTAACCCTCTTCCTCTTTGGCTCTTAAAACTAGCATGGTAAAGAGGCCCTATTTCTCCTTCAATTTGATTAAAATAATATTTTTCGTAGCGATTCATTTTTCCTCCGTGCGGCCTTCCAAGCGATTGCGGTTAGAGATATTTTTTATTACTTCCTGTTTCATGCCTCGAGAAACTTTTTAGCGACTGAATCATTTTTAAAATGTTAGCGCTTTATAAAGTGTAAAACTAAATATGATGGATTTATTCCCCCCATTAAATAAGGCTGAATCCCATGTTTATTAGCAAATATTATTTCAATGTTTTCAATTTCGTTTTGCTCGATAGGATAATAATAAATCGGATTAAAAAAATGATGTCCTGTATTAGTTATATTTACTATTTGTAAACACCGAACAAATGAATCACCTACAAACTGAGGCTCAATAATATCTGCATAAATAAAAATTTCATTATGTTTTTCTTCTTCATTATTTTCTTTTACTTCACTTTCTTCTTTTTTTTTGATTCTTCTGCTTCTGCTAATTTTAATATCATAGAAGGAATCTGTCTACCTCGAGCCTGATTTCTTAACATATAGGACGAGAGAATTCTCTTCTTCTGAGTTGTCTTCCGGATCGTCTTTTAGATCTTCTTCTAGATCGTCTTTTTCAGCCTGCTTTCTTAACATGTAGGACGAGATAATTCTCTCTTTTATATTGTCTTTTTCAATGTTTTTTTTTGGTTTGTCTTTTTCATCATTTCCTATCTGTTTTTTTATACTTTTTTCATCATCATTTCTTTTTACCACTGTCACAATTGATGGAATAAATATTTCTGCTAAACCTACCTTCTAATTGTCTTTTTTTAAAGATAGCCTTTGAGGTAATTTAGTTCGAAAATTAGAAATTGTATTGTCTGGAAAATAAATACTCGAGCTATCGCTAAGAAGAGTTATATAAAATTCATTTAACTCACTCATAATTGTTTTACCAAAGATGCATTTATCCAAGAATTAAAATTATTGGGGTATCCTTTCCATTTAACAAAATATTTCAAACTGCGACCTTTTCCTTTACGTTTGAGTATTTTATCAATTTGATATTGTGTCACCTGTTAAATTTACTTTTACTAATTCTGATTCATAAAATGAACCTTCAATTAATTCCCCCTTTAAATCTTTTAATTTATAAGTAGGAATACCTACCGCTGTAATTATAGAATGAATTTTAAATATTTCCGTCGTGTAATTAGGAGTATATCCTTTGGTAAAAGCCATTCTTTCTTTATTAATTCTTACATAATCTCCAACGGAAAATTTAGGCTGCGATAGTAAGCAATTGTTAATATTTCGTTTCTGAGATAATCTTTTTCCAACTTCAAATGCATTAGCTGCATTTACTTGCGAAGGTGCCATGCCAGTGGAAGAATGTATCGAATTATTATATCCCATTATTAATTTTGATAAAATATTAATATAATTATAGGTATTAAATTTGGTAAAATATTTATACATTTTACTTTTAAGTGTTCTATTAAACCTTTCAACAACTGACGCCTTAACATCCGGATTATGGGTGTAATAAAATTTTATTTTTTTACTAGCTAAAATTTTTTGAAATTTTTTGTTTTTAAATTCTGTTCCTTTATCACTTTGTAATTTTAGTGGCTTTCTTTTGCTGGTTTTAATAATAAGATTAAAAGCTTTAATAATCTCTTCACTTGTTTTATTTTTTAAAGCAATTGCCCAGGCAAATTTTGAAAAAATATCAATTACAGTTAAAATGTGACCAAAACCATTGTTAAATTTTTTTAAACCTCTCATATCATTTAGGTCGCATTGCCAAATCTCATCAATGTAACTAACATCATAAAAATTTCTACAAAAACTTTTTCATAGTGGGCGATGTAAAGTATATGCATCTTGCGAATTTAACCAATTTTGCACACTTTTTTTGATACTGTTTTACCTATACTTTTCCATAATTTATCAGCCATGGAAAAACCTGCTGGGTATGAAGGATTATAAAAAATTACCGAGAGTATGGAGTCCAAGGTATTTTTCGCTTTCGTTTTCGGCTTGATTTCCTTCGCTTTATTACTGGTGACTCTGGTGACTCTATCTCCTTTTCTACTTTTTGTGCTAATTCGTCTGCACGATTTATTTTTTCCTGCATATCGCCCCATTTTTCTTCTAAATCCCAATGCATTTTAAGATGTTTTGCGGTAATACTTTTTGGCGATTTAGGTATTTCTGAAACGTTTATGGATATTGGAGCTCTTTTTTTTGAAACAGCATCTAAATATCTATCCAAGGTACGTCGATAGAGATGCCATTTACTATCATCATTCATCCCTTTTTTATTTAATATCATACGCATTTCATCGTCAAGTTTTAAAATTCGCTGTTCGTCTTGCTCTCTTTTATAAAGTTCCGGGTCAATTAGAAACATTTTTTTAAACTCATTTAATTAAACTTCCTAATACCCCACTTAATATTGATCCGAGAAGCATAGGAAGATAACCTCCCTTTTGTATTAATAATCGGCATTTATTTTTTAATGTACCTTTTCTACAACTTAGCAATCGTAATGTTTTACTGTGTTTTTTAATTTATTTTTTAATGTGGAATTTATTTTATGATTACCATTTAGGGTATTCAAACAACATTCGCACAAAGCTTTTATTAAATTATCATTAGCTGATTTTAATATTGCTACTCGTATTTTTGGCGATGCTTCCTTTAATGCGTATAATAAATGTTTGTTAGATTTCAACCTTTTCATTTTCAATCATATGTTTAGGTGAATAAACGATCGTAACCTCATCAGGAAAAATATTTGTCCTAAATCGACAGCACTCGTCAGTTTCCTGATCAAAGTCTAACATCAAATAACCATAAGGAGAGGATGTTGTTTCTTTATATATTCTCATTATTTCACTTGGGTTATCTGGATATACCTGCCTTGCTATATAACTAAACTGCTGGCGGTCACGAACATTTTAAAAACTAACCATATACTTTGTATTTAAGGAAATGGTATGTGTTTCTTTACTTTTAGGGAAAAGATTTTGAGTAATAAGTATAACTGATATATCAAAATGGTGGGACCCCATAGTAAATAATTTACTAATTTCTGTATTGTAGGCATCATGCATTAAATCATCAATTACATAAAGAGTAGGTATATTATTAGGGTTATCTAAATCAAATGATGGTACTTGATTTTGTATTTCTAAACCATGCAAATTAGGCTCACTTCCAGGATAACAACACCAGACTATTCGATCGATTTGCTTATTAACTAACTTGGATAAATTTTTTAAAAATTTTATCGTAAATGTCATCTTTCCGCAACATGTGGGACCGGCAATAATACAAGTAAATGGATGTTTCCACTAATGTCATTTGTAATACTAAGTAATAATAAACAATATATAATATATTTATAGAAATTTATCAAATTGTGCTACAATAACTTTTAAATCACTTAAAATTTTTAAATAAGAAGAACTTGTTGGTGAGCAATTTACCCCAAATATTGAAAGATATTTTTCTCCTGCTCTAATAATTGATTTTTTAAATTCGTTAAATTCATAAAAAATCTTATTCTTAAAAAAGTATAGCATGCTGTTTATATATCTGAACGTGGAATCCCAGGTATCCCAGGAAATATTTTACTAAGTATACTATAATCTTTTTGCCTGAACGTGCATTCATTTAATTCCATAACATATGCATCATTATAAAGTATAAATGTATGCCCAGAATTAGTATTTATTATGGCATGTATTTCCGCATTTGAAGGCAATCCTAACTTTGAAATTTTTATTGGATATCCTTGCATAAGTTTTAAGCTAGGAAAATTAATCATATATATCATATTTTCTATAAATAATACTACCTCACTGGAAGGTCTCTGATAAATTGCAGATATATTTTTAAAATCATGGGGTAAAAACGATAACCAATCTTTAATAAGCTGGGGTTTTACGATTTTGAATGGGTTTTCAATATCAATAACCCAAACCCATTTTTCATAAAATATATACATGACATGATTTACTATTAAAAAGGTATCAATATTTAAAGTGCACAAATTCGGTGTAAAACCATCATCATCATTTGTCGAAGAATCATCATCATCATTTGCCGAAGAATCATCATTATCATCTGAAGGTGGAATATTATCTGAATCATCTAAGAACTGTTGCTTGCCGTATAAACTTTGTACTGCTAAGATATCATCTTTATGTAAATTTAATTTGCCATTATAATATGAATACATAATAGCATCTTCATTATTTGAATGAGATATCCCTAATGCGTGGCCTATTTCATGCAATAAAACCGTAAATAAATTAGTTTCCTCTTCAGTAGTTTTATTATTTATCTTTAAATACCATAATTCATCTTGATCAATATGTATTTCAATAGGTGTATTATCTTTATTTGGGTATTCTGAATGAGCTAACATTCCTCCCCTTCCATCTAAAATAGCAGGGCAGTATTCATCAATTTTTTTTTTAAATTTGTGGTACCCTCGTTTATTATAAATAATTATATCCGGATTTTGATTGCTATATTGAAATAAAATTTTTGTATTTTGTTGCCACATTTTTAAACGTGGCTTTAGTTAGGTTTAAAAGTTCTTCATTAGCTAACACATAATACCATTTTAAATGCATAGTTTGCCATTTATCCCTATGGGTAGCAAAACTAACTATATCATCAGGAACTCCACATCTTGATCTATTTATCAATTTTAATGTCTCAGTGTTTAATTCTCCATTACCTTTTAAATTATAATATTCTTGAAATAACGTAAGAGCATTTTTAAATGTAAAATTTACCTGCGAAATTTGAGTATCATCATTGGGGGTACCTAAATACCCATATTTATGTAAATAATTAGTCACGCATAATATATCAGTTGCAAAAGATGCACTAATAAAGAAAAATAACAAAAAAATTCTTTAACGAGCATTATCGTTATCGATGTTTTCACCTCAGCTGCATTTTTAATACTACACCAATTTCATTTGATCAAGGCAAATATATTAGAAACAATTGCATAAAAGGAAGACAAGTTTCAAGTTTCAAAAGCTTCATCCCACGTTCTTTTTAAATTTGGTATTTTTTGGTGTCCCCAGGCAAGAGTATTTATTCCATCTTCACAAACATACCGTTTGTCATCAAAAGCACTTAAAGTAACTTTATTCATTTCTACCATATGTAATTCATTCTTTGTACTTTTAATAGTCATCATTTTTCTAAATTCTATTTCAAACAATTTAAATAATTATCAAAAGTTAAATTTTTGTCAATTACATTTTTAGTAATTCCTTTTGCTTTTTTCTTTTCCTTTTTTCTTTTCCTTTTCTCCTTTTATACGATAGGCGTATAGTTTATTCCTTAATCCAATAAAATGTGTAATTATACGTCCATCACATTCATCTTTCATTTTTCCTATTACTTTTTTATTTTTATTGGAAAAACAAAAATGGCCCTTTGGAAAATTCGATGTGTCATAAAAATCCAAGTCAGTCAACATATCTTTGTAAAAATCATCAGTCATTATTTCATAAATAAAGCTGTCAGTATCCATGTAACAAAGATTTACCCGGCCATCAAATTTAGGCTTTATTTTCCGATAGTGAAAATCATACATTAGTGTTTTACTTAAATCTAAAACAGATAATCCTATATAAATAGGTTTATTCATTTTAATAAAGGATTTTCATAAATGAACAGCAACTAATTTTTCATTAAAAATCGTTTGATCAAGAAAAATAGATTTGGAAATTAGTTTATCCAACCTTTTTTCGTTAGAAACCAATTCCAAATTTATCCTCTTGCAAACATTTTCCATTGTTTTACCAAAAACCGCGTTATTCATTAATTTATAAGTCTTTTTTGAAATCATTTGCTGCAATTTTTCTACACTCTGTATTTAAGTCAATGTATGATTTCAACCATGGAGATTGAGTAAATTCAATGACGTGGTGAACTGTCTTTAATCTAAGTCCGAAAGAAAGTTTAAGATTAACTTAATGAATTATGTAATTCTTTTTATCATCAAGAGTTGTCAATAATTTCTTATGCTTACCACCTGGAGGAATTTTATTTTCTGGGCATAATGGGAGATCAGAGTGAGCATCATGAAGATGAATTGGATATTCTAAATCTACTTCCAAAATATAACCTTTATTGCTGTTAATAGCAATGGAGTTTACATTAAAATTTTGAATTTCATTTTCATTTAGCCACCGAAAATCCTTATATGGTAGGTAATTTGACATAGCCTATCCATATAGGTTATTTGCATCTAAATAAGCAATATAGCGACATTCATCAGTAGGGTTAAATCCCCCCATATATTTATTGTTAGCTTCACTATATCGCTTGGTGCATTAGCTAATTACTCCACAAATGCCCTTCTCAACCATTAACACCATATCATAATCAGTCATTAATTCTATAGTAATTCCCATGTATTTAAGCATGGCATCAAACGCAAGGCCTGGTGCTGTAAAATACCATGCAGGGTCTAATTTATGTCCCCATACAAACCTCTAAAATTTTCAAAAAGTCAGCCAAAAGAATTACGTCAGTTTTCAAGTATAAGTATAAGTATAAGTAATCACCCAAAGATTTACACTCAAATTCTACCCACATTTTTTGAGCAAATTTGTAGTCATCATCGGAAATAATGTCTTGTGTTAGGTGGCTATAAAACTTTTCCTTTGGTGGTAAGCATTTGTCATCTAATTTAGACCAACAATCTACATATTCATATGGAAAAACGCCCTTGCATGTGACCAAATCTTGCTTATTACCAAAAATTCTCCTTGTTTATTGAAATTTATCAAAAGGAAGATTATCAACTAATTTGGAAAGGGATGAAGCCATAAATTGAAACGTTCCAAATATCAAATCGAAAAATTGTCACCCATGCTTTTTGAGAAAGAAATATACTTTTCTTCAGAATTTGGGATGCAGTATATTTCTTTTTCATCATAGCCCAATTGAGGAACAATCAAATGGGAGTCATAACCTGAAAGATTATGAATAAAAACAGGTAGACAATTTGGAATTTTGTAATTCAAATTACAATTTGAATGTGCAGCACCTCTAAATTTGCCAGTAATATGATCGTGATCTCTTACGCAATCGCCCCCCAATTCCTCCCCACAAATATGACAAATAGTTGCCGATTTGAATGCATTTTCCTCATCTGGAGTCATAGCAGAAATTGGTATTACATTTTTATAAACTCCCCTAACAAGTTCTGCAACTTCTTTTATATATTTTACAAAAATTTCTGCTGCATCACGCCCCCGATACAGAACGGGCTCAAAAACTTCATTAGCCGAAACAAGAAAAAAGCAAAATGACATTATGTCATGTTTTTGAAGTAATTTTGAGTAAGAATGGTTAGATAAAGGAGTGCAAGTTTGAATTTGCGAAAGAATACATTCAAAATCGGCATATACTGCAAATGGAACATGCATGGCGGCCCAAAAACTCTTAAATTTTATCCATTTGTCCTCATCTGTGGTAGGAAGAATAATTTTTGAAGGAGCATATATATTGCAATCATGTTTATGCTCTGTAAGTTTTTCTTTGCTATGGTAATGAATAAAACATCTTTTGCAAATAAAAATTTTATTACGATGTTTAGTCATTTGATTATGAATTAATCTCTCAAAATTTTTAATGTAACAAAAATGCTTCTTTTCATCTTTGGATAAAAACAAAAGATCGCGATGGTCTTCAAGTTCCTCGTCTGCCACTTTAAGTTGGTACACATTATTTTTCTCGTCTAAACCAAAAACATTTATAGAGATATTATTACATTTTTCAAATTTTGAAATTTCATTAAGCTGCGTTGGGTAAGTAATACAATCCCAATTATACCCTTTTCTAAATTCATCATTATCATAAGATGCGACCTGCTGTGGGTCTCTAATTATATTTTTTGCCCATATAGAATATTTAAAACAGTACATATCAAAATTTTGCACGTTTATTGCAGAATGGGTAAGCTTAATTTTTACTGGAAGATCAATAAATGTGGCCCCTCTTAAAGGAGTGTACTTATTAATTCTTAACTCCAGACCAACAATCTCGCTCAAAGACCACCCCGATTCTTTCGCTTGATGTTCAGATTTTTCCTTCATTAATTTACCAAAAAGCTTATTCAAAATATCATATATATTATCATTTAATAAAATTCTCACATTTTTTGTTTTGAACCATCTATCCTCTTTTCTTCCATCCTCATCCCCTTTTACAAATTTTACCTTCACTAAAATATTAATTTTAAGAGGTGCGTTATTTAATTGTTCTCTGATTTTTGCGTAAATAATTTCCTTAGTAAAATCTAAAAGTAATGGTAAGTCTTTATACACTTCATTTCCACTTACCCAATAGGTTTTAAATCTATTTTTGACTGCTGAGGCAATCTCGATTATTGGCTGTTCTCTCGTTCTCTTTCCCCAAATTGGGGAATGGCGTGTCGGCGATGTACTTCAGATCTTTCGTGAGCAGCCAAATATCTAGGATTGTAATATGTAAAACATGTATTGCACAGATTTTCTAATTCGGCGCATTGGCGATCTGACCGTTCTCTTTCCCCAAATTGAGGAATGGCTTGATGACGATGAACATTAGATCTCTCATGTGCATCCAAATATTGAGGATCGTAATATACTAAACACGTATTACACAAAACACGATTCTCCATCTTTTAACAGAAAAACTGGCTTAAAAAATTTCAACTCATATACTTTTCTGCAAAACAATCTTTTGACAGAAAAACTGACATTTCTACTCTTATATACTTTTCACAACACAAAGCGCGAAAGTTTTTGATTGGGCACAAAATTTCGGCACGAAAAAATATTTCATTTATTCGAAGCTAAGCTGCTCAAATTATCTAAAACCGCAATCGAATGGAAGGTCACAACACTCGCTGTGAAGCGCACTTGCCGGAAGTATTATCTAAACCGCAATTGTATGAAAGGCCACTGCAAAATTTCTTGAAGCAAGCTCCGCTCAAATCTAAAACCGCAATCGAATGGAAGGACACGCTGTGAAGTGCACTTACTGGAAGTATTATCTAAACTGCAATCGTATGAAAGGACAATGCCTGCTATGCTTACCGGAAGTTCTATCTTATATATAACTACTATATAACCCCCATTTTTTAAAGTGGCCTGCTATTATCACCCCTGTTGTCAGCATAACAAGTATCTCTGTCTCTGCACAAGCTGTTGGGTCGAAGACGTGCAGTGCCCTTATTCGTTCAAACCAGCATCACTCTCTCCTTCCTTACTTTCCCTTCTGCTCTCTTCACCACTTTCATCGCCGTCGCCATCACCGCTACCACTGTCGCCATCACCGCTACCACCATCACCATCACCGCTACCACCATCGCTATCACCGCTGCCGCTACTACCTCCATCTCTACCACCACCGCCTCAAACAGTAAGTTATATTATTTCTTTTTTAAACGTTTTAAATAAAAGTTTTAAAAATCGTCATTACCAAAGCATTTTTACTTACTTTATAGAATGGATCTCACGTGTTATGAAGAGATGCCGTTATGGCCCAATGAATGACAACATCCTATTGGGCCATTTAGAAATAAATTTTATTTAAATAATGCAAGCGTGTTTGAGCGCTTCGATATACCGGAAAAAACGATTTTTAAAATATTGTTTTATTTATCAACCCTTCTTATATTTACTTCTTTTTCAATTTATCTTCTAGATGCAGTCATTAAAAGCTAAAATAAATAGTTTAAAAGAAGACACTTGTTTTGGAAAAATTACCGACTTGGAAGAGGGTGTATCATATCCAATTCAAGAATTTACAAAAATGACGACCAGATTTGAACCTGCGATTATGGCAAATATCATCATGCCAGATGGGGGGGAAGAAAAGGATCTTCCTCCCAAAAAGATACCTGGCAATATCAGATGGGGAGATGAGTCACTATAATAGTGCCCCAAATGTCGAGCAACTTTTTTTGGAAAGAAAAAGTAATTCTGTAATAATTTTGTGAATAAAAATGTGAAAAGAAATATCTTTTTTTTTATTAAAACCTATATATCCCTATTGCGCATGTGTCATAAATCTAGAAATCATATTTAATAAGTTGAGCGAGCTTTTTAGTATTTCATTACAAAGCAAACGATGGAGCCACCAACAGTAACAGAAATGCTTCCTTCAGAACAGAGCAATCTTTCAAAAAATTCAGAAGGCAATCTTTCAGAACAAGGTAAATTCCATAATTTCATCCAATTTCAATAGAATAAAGTTTAATATCTTTTTTCTATAAATCTTTTTCTGTTTTTTTTATAGATAGAATAAAGTTTAAAGAACTTCTAATCATACATAAAGTTGGAAATGCTATTCGAACCTATGAGAAACGTGGTTGGAAAAAAATGCCGTATGAAGACCTTCAATATGTGCCTTTTAAATACATTAAAACAGAGCATCCAAGCGATTTACATGAAATGAAGTCACGTGACCGGAAACAAGATGGCGGATTCAAAATGGCGTGCGCCAGAAGGAACATTCTCCCTCTACTTATGCTGCTACAGATGTAGACAACCAGCAAAACATCACATTTGCTATTCTTCACTCCGCTAGAATGACAGCAGCTGGTGCAAAAAGCACCTCATGAAATTTACTCTGCAATTCCTTCCTCCCATGTTTTCATAATATTTTCATTCGAGTACATTTAATTTTATCTTACATCCAACAAAAATCTGATTTGGCCACCACATGACCTTTTCCATATCTGTATTATTTCTAAAAATTCCAAATAGGTTACATGATAATAAATATTTTAAGGAACTGAGAGAAAAAATTAAAGACTTTAAAAATACCAGAAATAAACTCAAACTGTAGCCTTCTGATATTGGATATAGCCACGAAGCTCCAACAATTAAGAAACTATTAAGTAGCATTACTAAGATATAACTAAGCGTTAATTGTTAAAAAATAGCCGTCAGGAGGTGGCGTGGTGGTGACAGCTAAAATATTTAGTTTTTAAGATATCTCTTAACCTCCCTGGCATTATGTTTTCCTACACTGGTTTACTCCCCAGCGTAGACTTTTTATAGGCATGGTTGGAATCTACATTTTATTTTTTATTATATATTTTTTAATTTTATAAATTTTATTGCTAATTTTATTATAGGTAATAATTGAATGTTTTAGTTTATCATTTTTTTAAAACATTTTTTGTTTAAACATTTTTCTAATATTTTATGTAATTTTTTTTAACTTTTTATAATTTTTATTGCTGATTTTACAATAATAGTTGAATTTTTATAGATTAACCTTTTATATTTTTAACTAATTTGCATGGAATATTTTATATCATTGGAATATTTTTACATGTAATCCTTTTTTGTGTGGTACTCTTCAAAACATGGTACAGCACATAGTCCTACATCACATATTATGCCACAAAATCTTGTTTCTTTTCAGACTTTCTTTCCTTTTCCGTCAGTTTTTGCACAGCAAACTACACACATTCTCGTTGGTGATTTCTTTTTTTCCATAGGCGGAACATACTTTACGAAATGTCTACCCATCAGGCGTTCTGGATTTCCATTTGATGTACTTGGACGTCCAGTCTTTAACCGTGGAGTTTTGCTTAGGTTCGTCTCCATTATTCGTTCTACAGTCTTCCACACAAAATCAGCATGTTCAATTTTCTTGCCACTATATTTACCATAAAGTACATAAGCATTCCACATTGCCTGTTCAAGGAGATGTTGGAATATTTTCTTGTACTACCGTTTCTGCTGATTGCGCATCATTCGATAAAATGTGATCCCTTGATCAGCACGGTCAACTCCACCCATTGTTAGATTATAATCTAATATGCAGTTGGGCTTCATAATTTCTTTTCCACATTTAGTTTTTATTGTTGATGATGAAGCATCATGTACTGTGCTGAGGATGTTCACTTTTTTCTTATCCTGCCATTTCAAGGCTAGAAGTTTACCTCGCCGCCAAGCTTTGATCTTGCCCTTTTCAACGGATATTTTTTTGAAGTCTTTTGGCAAATCACGACGATTTTTCCATAATGTTCCATAGGCATTGTTTTATTTTGAACAAGTATGCCAAATAATTCTGGGGATGTGTAAAAATTGTCCATTATTACACAGTGACCTTTCTTTAGCAGAGGGTCCATTAGTGTTAAGACAGATGATGTAGCAAGTCCATAATTGTCATATTACTCTTTCAACTTTGTACCTTTTCCAGTATAAATTAGTGAATTCCAGATGTAACCAGAACTTGATTCACACAGCATGATAAATTTTAGGCCAAACCTTGCTCGTTTTGTAGGGATGAACTGGATCCAGCTGAGCCTTCCTGTATAGTGCATGAGGCTTTCATCAACACTTAGATTTCGTTCTGGAATATATACATCTCTGAAACGTTTTAGAAGAGTCTGATATATCTACCAAATTTTTCTCAATTTTAGGGCTGGATGAGTATTTTCATCAAAAGTTTCAATATTACTGAAATGCAGGAATTTCATGATAAGACTAAATCGTTGTTCGGGCATGACTGTCCCAAAAAAAGGTGTTTGCAACATCCAATTTTTCGACCAAAACCACTTCTGTCCAACTTGCGCCTGAGGCGGTCGCCTCGCCACCTCACCTATCGGCCCGGCTCTGCACTTTCATAATATTTTAAAGTTATTTTTTCCTAATCGGAAGGAGGTGTGCCACTGACAAGAGCTTTGTGTGCCACTAGTGGCACGTCTGCCACGGGTTGGGCACCCCTGCAGTAGATTATCGATTATTCAGTGACCAATTATCTGGTTTCCAACATAATCGGATGGTCCTGGCTGATCTGGCGAAGGTTGCGAGTAATTCGGCGATCGCCGGAGAATCACATCAAAGGCAGTATCAATCCAGCGATAACACACTGCCAAAATGTTTTGGGACGATTGCGAGTAGTACAGTAGGATCTGAGTTATGTGTAGGGTTGCCATATGTCCTGTATAATACTGAATTTTCCATATTTTTACTTTCTTTCTTGCGTCCCATACAAACTCTATATGGGATGCTGTTTTTCCTGTATTTTATATTGTACTTTCTTTTTTAACTAGTGCGTTAGATTACCTGAGAATGTATTAAAAATTGATCCTGGATAATATGCATGAAATAATACTGTATTAACCTGAAAGGAAGATGACTTTGAATTAAAGATGACCACAATAAAAAACAAGGTCTATCCAGTAAAAAACTTTGTAATACCAATTTCTTAAATAACATGTGGTGGTAATTTAGTGTCATCTGATAACACTGCCAGCATTACATTAATGTTCATTTTTTCATTCCCAAAGTTTTTATAATATTTTTGCACCTTTTTCGTTAACTGTATATTTGGATGACATGTCGAAATAAATAGGTGTCTTGCCTGCATTGCCCATTTGGCTCAGAAGGTAATCATGAATTTTTCACAATGCAGTTACATGCTTCTGGGAAGCACAAAGTTTGTCCATGTAGTCAGAAGGTAAATGTTGGCAAAGAGAAGTTCTTTATCACATGCAAAAACCATTATGACACATTATCCGTATGCACCATAGGATTGTTTCATTATTTTTATTACAAATTCTATTTTTGTTTTTAGAAACAGGTTTAATTAATTGATTTAATTTTTTTACATTAAGAGTATATGGTGAATAAATATGATTTGTGAAATTATACGTGCTGTCGTGACCTATGAGGTGAATTAATTGCATTCAAATTTTGTTTTTTTTTAACAACCCGGGCCCTTTTGCACCCAAGTTGGCCACTGTCCGTAGTCTCGTTATCGTAAACACAAAGGAATTGGGAAGAAGAAGACAGGGCATTGGGTTGGGGGAGACGAGAGAGAAGGGTGAGGTAGAGGATAAGTGAAATCCAGCAAAATGCACATCTTGATTATCTATGTTTGTGTAGCAGTATATTTTTTATTTTCTATTTATTTTATTTTCTATTATTTTGTTTTTTATTTATTTTATTTTCTATTCATTTTCTTTTATTTATTTTAATCAGCTCTTATGCAGCACTACAATGGTCCTTTATAAAGAACTTTTTAAACTGAAACTAAGGCAATCATAGACATTAATAGCCAAAGCCGAATTCAGACCTGGACCTTAGGATTGGGAGATGGGTATGTTAGCTACCCCTCTATTATGGCCGGCATAATTACATAAATACCTTACATCATTTCTCAAGTATGAGAGACTTACGTGCATGTCTTATATACCTTTTAAGAAATGCTCATTGATGGGTCATATAATAAAAAATAAACCCAAAAATAGTTTCTTACGAAAAAGTAACATCCCTGCAGTGGAACTTACAAGGAGAGGCTACAGCCTACGGGTCATGGATTTTGATGAAACACAACCAGATGATTCTACATTGAAAACAAGGAGACCTGTGTTTTGGGGTTTTTGTGAATGGACTCTTGGGTTCAGGAAATCAGCGTTGAAAATATGCAAATAGAGTGTATGCAACATAATAGGCTTCATTGTCAAATTGTTGGTTAGAACAGTAATGGCTGAACAGATAACGTGCCTTGCTCCTACCATTATTTCATTGACTGCAATATTTAAAATGCTCATTATTATATGTTTCTGCATTCATTACCTCCATATTAAAATTATACAGCATCTTTTTACCAAACAATATTACTTTTCAAATAATGCTTGGATAATTCGAAAAAAAAAATTATCTCTTGGAATCAAAACCAGGCCTATGCCGCAAGAGCCAGGCATGTTATCTGCTCAGCCATTCCTGTTCTTAACAACAATTCAACAGTCAAACCTATTATGTTGTACACGATGTTTTTACATATTTTTGATGTTGACTTCTTGAGCCCATGGGCTTCACAAAAACCCTTATTTTTGATGTAGAATCATCTGGTTACGTTTTATCAAAATCCATGACTCGAAGGTCATAGCCTCTCCTTGTTAGTAGATGCGATGCAAAATGTTTGGAAACAACATTTTAATTTTGAGTTTTCAGTTGAAGTAGAGGAATACAATCAGTATATGAGAATGAAAATAATCCTTGATAAAATTTCTGTTTTTCTGTAATGGTTGTGCTATATCCTGAGACCAGAATTAAAAAGTTTTGCTACATTAAAACGAGAAGTTGGTTTTCTTGTAGAGGACTTAGTTGTGATAAGGATGAGCTTCAAGATGTTTCATTTTGTCATGGCAGCAATAAATTTATTTTATATATTTCAGAAAAAGGAACACAATTGCCTATGACGAAAAGGGAATTCTAGTCTCGTGTGGAAAAGATTTATGTGACTGCATGAATCCTCACTGTCCTGGTTGCCACTTTCCCTGCACCAGATGTCAGTCATCAAAGTGTGGCCATGAGTGCAGGTCTGTATTGCGCATTTGTAATGATTAATACTATCTCTTGCAACTGCTGTAATCCCACATAAAAATCTGCTCAATCTAAACCCCACTTCCTAATTCTCATATTGTACCACATCTATTATAATTAGCTTTTTCTCACATAAGATATACGAGCACATTGTAGTAACGTTGGTTGGATGTGGTTGGTGAGACTGAGAAAAAGGGACGTGAAAAGTATGAGGAATAAAAGGCAATGTGTGACTCAGTGTATGAGTGTAAGTGAAGCAAAAGAAGTGTGCAAGGATAGAAGTGTGTGGAGGAAGCATGTGGTGATGGGTTGGTAATTGGCAGACATATGGCATGGCTTACCCCACAAGGGAAAGCATCAAGGTGTGTTGTTGTTGTTGTAGATATACGATATAGGAGGATATAAATGGTAAAGTACTTCTAGAAGGACTACAGACCTAAAATTTGGCATTATGATTACTTATTGGAGACAGCTGACAGAAAAATTCTAAAATCTCAAAACTTTTTATTTTTAGGAGCTTTTTGTTTCATTTCTACCCCTATAAGAAATGCATTAAACTCAGTTCAAGACATTATATATATGCATTTTTAAATTAGTTAAAATTAAGACAAACTCATGACATAACAGTGCAATAGCTGAAAGAATGAGGTTTATTTAGGGTTACCATCCGTCCTCTTTTACCCGGATTTGTCCGGATTTTTTGTCTAAAATTTCTGTCTGGGCGGATTTTTATAAAATTGTTGAGATGTCCGGATTTTTACTTCCTGCAACATTTTGTTTTAAGCAAGCACAACGAAGAATGCTGAATTACGTTATCTGATATCTCTTTCGGATTGGTCAATTCAAATTTTTCGCGGGAGCCAAGCAGGTGTGGAAGACCCTGAGAACGTTAACTTCATTACATTGAAGCATTGTCAACTTATGCTTACTCCAGAATTCATTCATATATAAATAGATATTTGTAGTGGTATAACCTGCCAGGTGTTTCAGGACCCTGTTTTCTCGAACAATACAACAACATGGAAAGGTGGACTTGAGCCACTGAGAACAGCATTTAGCCATAGTTGTGTTCTGTTGACTAATTTCGGAATATTTAGCAGAAGACCAACCAATGGTGCAGCCACTAATTCATTTAGTACTGAAGTTCAGCTTTGTTTTAAACCACAGTTCTTCACTGTAAATACGAAAATATTTATTTTTCACTTTTGTAGT
The DNA here is from genome assembly GCA_028673005.1 of Tanypteryx hageni. Lineage (NCBI taxonomy): Eukaryota > Metazoa > Arthropoda > Insecta > Odonata > Petaluridae > Tanypteryx > Tanypteryx hageni. The sequence goes on along the minus strand of CM054112.1, from coordinate 221,799,740 downwards.
TCTAGACAATACGATTTTATGATTCATTACTTATAATATAAAATTGGTTATGATTATTTCATATATGAAAATTAATATTATTAAAGACTATCATTCCTTTAAAAATGCCTAAAAGGAAGTGCACGTTCACAGAAGAGATGAAAAACAAATTTCCATGTTTTTCATCTGGCCAAGATGAATGGGAAGCTGAGTGTAAAGTATCCAGAATGGGGACATATGTTTCAGTGGCTAATAAAGGGGCTGGTGATTTAAAGCATCACTTAGAATCAGACAAGCATAAGAAAGCACCTCTTCAGGAAAGGTTAAAGGTTTTTTTGCCAAAGCTGTCAGTAACCCAGAATACGATCTAGCTGCTTTTGCTTTTCATACTGTGAAACATCATGGCAGTTATAAATTGATGGACTGCACGTCTGTCATGTTAAAAAATGCATTTTTTGATTCAGAAATAGCAAAAAAAATTTCCTGTGCTAGAACCAAGACAGAAGCCATTGTAAACTCTGTACTTGCAAACCATTCTCTTAATATTGCTTCAACAACTTTTAAAGAAACTAATATCGCATACTGTGGGGTTTCAACTGATGGAAGCAATCATGGTTCTGAAAAGATATTTCCAGTAATTATTCAGCAATTTGATGTGAAGGCAGGAGGGTTACAAACCAAATTAATTGAATTACAGAAAATGCCTAATGAGACAGCAGATACCATTTCTACTTATGGCAAATAAACTCTTGAAAAAAATGGTTTGTATGAAAAATGCATTGCATTCACAGGGGACAATTGCAATACAATGTTTGAAGGACTCAGACGAAATGATGAAGGAAATTATGTCTGCAAAATTAAAGAAATTGTTGCAGAATAAGACCTTAATTGTAGTGGGCTGCCCTGCACATATTTTGAACAATTGTCTTCACAGTGCTGCAGAACTTTTGGATGTTGATATAGAGAACATTATTTTTTAAATTTACCAGTATTTTCACATTTATACAGTCCGGACTGAGGAGCTTAAGGAATACTGTGAGTTGGTTGAGATTGAACATAGACAGCTTCTTTCCCACAGCAAGGTGACTCATTATTTCCAGGCCTTACTAAACTTATGCATATGTTTCCAGCTTTAAAGGCACTTTTTCTGTCCCAAGAAAAACCTCCCATTCTGATCAATGGTTCTTTAAAAATGAATTTAGTGGAATTTATCTTTGGCTCATGCAATCACTTATGAGTGTGTTCCATACATACATACAACAAATTGAAAGGGAAAGTAACTCAGTTGCAGAAGTATTAAATATCCTAGTCTCTGAACGAATGGATCACAACTTCATACCTTTGAAAGTGAAGGAACTCCTATCCAAAAAATGTTATGAAGGACCTGATCATGAATGTGAAAAATTTTGTAGTGATACAAAATATCTTTATGGTAATTGCATTGAATATTTGGATAAGTGGCTTAAACTTATGGAATCCATTTTGTGTTTTATGTGGATGACACTTAGTAGAAAACCAAATTAGAATGATGTGGAATATTCTGTTCATTACTTGATCAACAAAGGGGTACCAATTGATGACGTTAAGTGTTTTGACCAATTTAACAATCTCAATAAATTTGTTGAAGGTCAAATTAATAATGAAGACTTTAAAAACATGCTTGCATATCAAAAGTGGGTCAAATATTTTAGTAATTCAAAGAATATTGAATGCCATTCAGAAATGTTGAAAATTGCCCAGTTTTTCTTCACAATTCCACCTCACAATGCAAATGTGGAAAGAGCATTTTCACTAATGCAGTCAGTGGACAAAAGAAAGGAATAGGTTTAATGTTAAGTCTGTGAAAGGTATTATTTTTGCAGTGCAATTTCAAACATGTCATGCACTGATACATGCTTGAGAGGCAATCCATAGATAATGAAAGAAATTATTTCACAAAACATATGAATGGGCTAATCCAAAACATTAGTAAATATTGTTTACATTGTTTTTATTGTTTGCATTAATAAATTTGTCCTCTTTTCTGTCCTATTTTTAAATTCCAGAAGAACTTTTTGTCCTCTTTTTTCACCCAAAAACATGGAAATGTCCTCCTTTTCTGTGTACAGAAGATGGTAAACCTAGTTTATTATTTTTTAAGACTAAATTCAAATCAGTGTTGAATTGTTGTAAAAGAGGTGCATTTTTAACAATGAAAAATATCAACCACCATAGCAATGAGTACAATGTTTTTAAATGAGAATTTATAATCTTTATTGCAATAACTTCAATTTAATGCTTTAAATGGAAATCAATGGGCTCTACTACTTTTGATTTTAAATTTTGTCGTAAACTTCTGATGATGTCATCAATACAAGGAAAATTTAACAAAACATGAAAAAAATTGTAATGTCCTGTTTTATTAAGTTTTTGAGAAATTTTTAACTGTTTTCAAACACTGAATGAAATGAACAGGAGAATTGAAATATGGTTTGACAAAATTTTTGAAACAGTAGAGCTATAAGTTTCTATTACTAATAAAAATATATAATAACATCATATATATTTTGTTTTTTTTTATCTGGATACCTACTAAAGGCATGCATGGCGACACCAAAATACTAACATACGAAATATCCTAATTTCCCATAAATTTTAGTGTAACACAGGCTATTATCTAATACAGGGTGATCTGAGCCAAGAAAAGTGATATATGAAAACTTGTATACAAGCTGATTGCCAGAGAATTTGGAAATTCTGAATAAATACCTTAATTTAAAGGTAAATAAGAAATATTCTGTGAGAACTCTTGCAATATACTATCTCTTATAATATATATGCCTTGGAGATTGTGTTTGTATGTTTTCAAGTTGAGATCTTGGTTTATGGTGGATGTCTATTAAATGCTGACAGAATGCAAATACTGACTATTCATATACATTACACTCTTTCTAACTTGTGAGATGAGTTTAATATATCTATGTCAGTTTGAGGTCTAGCTTAGTCATGTTGAATGATGACAACGTTTTTCTTTGGGCACTTATCATGAAGTCCATGCTTCAGCTTCTTGAGTGTCTGAACATAGGGGGGGGACATTGATGGTTTCCTCTTGGGCCGATGAGTATGTGTCTCACTTCATCCCACAAGAAAGTTCCCATAACCCTGCAGGCAGAGGGTATTGTTTTGACCTTCTTCTTTTTAAAGATGTGATGTGATGCCATTCCACGCTCTGTTGCTTTTTTTTTGCTGAATTTGTGGAATCAACTTTCATCGAAAGTCACGATGCTGTGATTGTCCTCAGCAGTATGTCATTGTAGCAACTGTGCTGACACATTCATGTGTGCTTTTTTGTGTTCATCTGAAAGCAAGCAGGGAACTCAGAAGGGGACCTTATGACATGTTCTTTGCCGATTTGGTTGAAACTTTGTGAGCATGTAATACCCCCCTAGTGATGAAAAATGCAAAAGCAAGAAGATGCACGTCTCAAGCTTTCGCGAGATATATGCAATGAAATTTAGCGATCAGTCTAGCGGTCCAATCTATATCATTTATGATTACATTCACCAAGGTTCGGCAGTGGCCTAACTGGTTAAAGTTCGGTCATTGAATCTCGCAGGTGCAAGTTTGATACCAGCACCATTTTTTTTTCAATTTTTATCATTTGAATTTTTCTAATGTCTTGAATTTTTTGGGTTTTACTATTTGCTGAAAGTTTAATTGATTTATAGTTACATTTTCACTAATTATGCAAAGCGAAAAAAATTTTCCAAGTTAAAAAAGAATTTAAAATGAATCATCAAAAAAAATTAAATAGTAAGAACTGCTCATGGCCCATTTATTACATATATTCAACACTTTGCTTTTACAAGAAACTAATGTTTCATCACAAATGATACTGTCTAGATTTACTATGCTGCATATGCTAAAGTCCCTCTTCGTTGATTCATCACCAATTAAGGGCACCAGTTTTCAAGATTGTGAATGGTGTGTGTTTTTCAGCAAACTCTGTTAAAAATAATCGTTCCTGTCAGTCGATTTTCTTAATAAGGTGTGCATGGTGTAAGCTAGATCTTTGCTTTTCATGTTTCTATGTGAACTACCATTCGAAATGGGGGTGCCAGTGGTGTAGTGGTTAGGACACTGGGTGCTACTTGCCTGCTGCTCCAAAGGGCAGCGGGCACGAATCCTGCAAAAGTGGGATTTTTTTCAAGGTTGCCTGGCCCCCTGTTTGTGTGATTTGAGGAGACCACGCGAAGTCAGCATTCCGTCCTTTGGAAGGGACGTTAAGCCATTGGCCCCCTTGGTGTTCTTTGTTATGAGTTATGGCTAATGCCAGCACCGGGTTTCCCTCCTGCCTTGTGAGTGTGTTCGGTGTGGAAGGAGCTATGGCTATAATAATCCAAGAAGTTGATTAGCCAAAAATACACATACCATCCGAAACATTGTACATCTTCAAATAATATCATTAAATAAATGTGAACAATCATAATTTGCGATGAAGCATTAGTTTCTTGTAAAATGAAAGTGTTGAATATGTGTAATAAATGGACCATGAGCAGTTACTATCGATGATTTCTCGAGCACACAACTTACGCAAGACCAAAAAATGGAAGGTGAATGATTAATTACATTTAAAGATATATCATCCAAGGCTATACATTTAATGTGAATACTTTCGTACTAAAACTGCAAAAAAAGAATTTATCAGTGCTATAGAACTCACTCAGGCAGGAGCCACAATTTCGCTCATTCTGACTAAATGCCATATTGGATATCTTTCCTATACTCGCTCAAGGTATTTTTGCTTTACATACCAAAACCCTGGATCACATCTGCACATTATAGCGGGGTATGCCTGTGTAAATTGTAGCTTAAATTATCAGATTTGAGAAAGCTGATATTTAATTTATATTAATTGTGCAGTAACATTTAACTTTCAATTTATTCAATTTTACCTGTTATGTTAGCAAAAATAAGGGTATCTACATAGAATTTTGCTTACACATATTTTGTAACTCATAGCCATTAAGTACAAAGAAATGTTTGGAAATTTTTTTTGTGAAACAGTTCTACATTTTTTAGAAGCCAAACTCAATATTAATTATGCCTAATGATATGAACCTCATTCATAATATTTAACTACATATTAATTATTGTGTAACATTTTGTAGAAGTAAATTGGCTTTAGTTTTTAAGGGTAGAGTGGTGAAATGACTATGCAGCTTTAATTAATTCATTATTTAATTAACTACTTTATTATTTATCTAGGGTCAACAGAAAATGGACTTACGAAGATATTGAAGTCGAGGGTACAAGTATTGTCATAAGACTACATGACCTACAGAGAAAATAAATATTAAATTTTTCAGCAGACGAAAGAATGTATTTGGATATGTCTGTTCATAATTTCATGTTTGCTAACAACTGAGTCTTTTTGCAAAACAAATGTCAACTAGTAGTTAAGTGTAAACTAACTCCTAAATGTATACCTCTATTATAATCTAACCCTATTTGGGATGTGGCTAATATAAACTCTAGCTTAATTTCATTAATTTATTTTACATAAAAAGTTTATCAATAAACTAATCAGTATTATAGGTAAAGTAGTATTCACATTATTAATTATATCCTTAGAATCAGATTCCTAAAGGCCATTAAAACATTTTCATTTTGAGTTTAACTTTCAAGTTATAAAACTTAATTGTTTGTAAAGTGCTATATGCTATTTTTTGCTATTTTGTTTAAGAAGTGTTAATGTTTTATGATGTTTATTGAACATGTATCTCACTGTCTTCTTGCAATCTAGAATTAATGATAATTGCATTAATTTTATCATTATTTAGGAGTTTATTTATTTTAAAGCAAAAATGTGTAATATTCATATCTTTAACATCCTTTTATGGGAAGGAGAAAATAACTGTCTCATGACTCATTATTTACTTGTGCAGATATTTAATGGATAACTTTTTGTGGAACCATATAATATTTGTTCCACAGTGTCCTTGATATCCCACATAAGGTTAGTATTTTCTGAAATAGCTGACAACTTTATGGGAATTATGAGTTTGAACACTCATAGATGTTTTTATAAGTTTTGTAAATGTAGGTATAACAAATGATCTTTATATATAATAAAATTTGTTGAAAAAGAGTTATTGTCATAATTTTATTTCAACTTGGGCCATCTTCAGTGCATCTATCTACATTTTCTTGGATGCAATTTCTTGCATTATATTTTCTTTAAAAGACAAATATCTAGCTCACATTTCAGCTGCAATCAGATTAATACACTTTAGCTCTCCAATAGCCATAAATATGTTGGAAAACCACACAAATTTTGACTATAAAGCATGTCTCTTCATTGATGATTCTCAGACTGAATTCTAAAAGGCTTGAGAATCTACAGTAGGTGAAATTTTTAGAATCAACAGCTGGTATCATCACTGATGATGGCTGAAATTCGCATTTGGTTTTCCCAACCTTTTTTTGCCATTAGAGAGAATTGTGTGATTTTGACATTTTCTTAAAAAATCAAACGTAATATCTCTACATTGATGCCTAACATGGAATATAATGACATGTTGAATGTATTGGTATGAAACTTTGCTAGTTAGCATGAGATGAATAAAATTGTGGGACACAATTTTCATGTTAATATTAAAATGAAATCCTCTGTGTTGGTTAGTTTGAGCAACTTTTGTTAAGCATTCCTGTAATAAATGCTTTCCTCTGTAATAAATGCTTCTAACTTGGAAATTTTCCCGAGTTATCCAATAGCTGGTATGGTTGAAGTGTAGGATTCAGTATCCAGCATCACCATAAGTATAAATTTCAGAAGGCAGTAAAGAATTGTTTCCAAGAATAAAAAAAATTGTAATAGAATTAGAGGATGGGTTTGCTTATCCTGCCAGGTTTTTGTGAATTTTTCTTTTAATGTAAAGTTCTTTGGTTGGCAGGGCCAGTCCTAGGCTTATGTGATGTGTACTATTGCACTCAGGTGGAGGCTTCTAATGGGCCGCCTTCAAGTCACTACTAGATGTATTCTAATTACAAACTAATTAAAATTTGTCTTTAATAAACTATCAGGCATATAGGGGATAAAGCATAAACCAAACATGCGCAAATCAAGGGATTTGGTTAAACTAGATGTTTTCTTTCATGCACCATAGAAATCTTAGGATTGGCCCTGTTGGTTGGGGATCAAGAATTAGAGGATGGAATTGCTTACCCAGCAAGATTCTTAAGTATTTTTATTTTAATGTAAAGTTCTTAGTTTGGCATCAACAGAATTAATTAAAACCTTATGAAAAATATTTGGCTTTATAAATTTCCTTCAAATGTAGTAATTGCTTCTTCAGAATTCTTAATATTTTTTTGTTCACATGATTTTCTATAAAATTACACCTTACATATTAAAAAAATGAAATGACATAATTAATTCTATAATAATCAAAGAGGTTGATTAACCAGAAATACACGCAATGAAATAATTTTTCTGGTTTATTTATTATCAGTTTTTTATTCAAATAGGGTACATATGTACGAATTCCCTGCTATATGCTGCCCTGTTGTGTCTTTTGGCATATATGTCATCAATCAGTTAAGGAACTTGTTTTAAGTTGTCATGCTTTACATAAACCTCATTTTTGAAGAGTCAAAGGAAAATTACCATTATAGTAAGGTTGGTGTTTGCATTATTTCTTTATTGACTATTTGTGCAGCTAAGTTACTCTTTCTTGAGATATCCATAGCTTTTGTTCAATTGGGAAGTACCAGGAAAACATAGCTTTTGTGGTTGATATTTATTACTATTATTCCTTAACTAATTATTAACCGTAATAGCTCTAAGTAGTTAATTTTGCAGATGTTTACAAAATGATTTATGTAATATGTACTATATTTATTAATTGTAGTTAAGCTGCCTCTGCATATTAGCAGCTCTGAAACTAGGAAAAATTGTATCTGAATATAAGCTGAACCCCTTGTTTTTACAAGGTGACATAAAAAATATGTATAGTAAACTAGATAATATTAATTAATGAAGAAACACATCACATTATCCTAAGAAATTATGGCAAATTATAAATCCTCAACAAATGCTATAGACTGTGCATACATATTTATTAATATTAATAGTAGAGAGTCCTCAGTTCTATTCTTTGTGAATAATGAAAAATAACATCAAACTTGTAGATTAATTTATGGATGAAATTATGGTATTACAGTTTTCCCCTGCACTTCTTTCACTCTCATGACAATGTACTGTCTGTGTGTGAACCTAACAATAACCTCCCACCCCTCATTTTTGCTGGGAGTCGAGAAAGTAGTTGGCAACAATCGGGTTTCTAAGGTGACTAAAATTTTCACTTAAAATATCTTGTAATATTGCTGTGAAAAGCACACTTTAGGACGGATTGAAATTTGACAGCATTAAATTAAACTTCATTCTTTTCTCAAAACCTGGGCTTAAGTCCTAGCTTTGTATCTTGATTTTAAGTAATTTTAAAGTGCAAATAAAAAATGTTATGCTCATTCCTATGTTATTCAAATGGAGGAAAAAGAGAAAACATTTTTTTAAAAAATTTTATCGGAGTGGTTGGAATTGAACGTCCCCTCTAGAACACAATGCAGGTCAACCCAAATGAACAGCAAAAGTTTGGTCAAAATCAAATCATTAGTTCCATAGAAATTGTCCAGTTATCTTTGCTGGGGACACTTGATTTTTAATTCCTATTGTCATTGCTGAAAAGCACTATTATCCTCATGATGTCCATTCGTATGCATGTATTAGGGAAGAATTGGTATAATTGATTTCAACCAAATTTGGTACATAGAATCTTCACATAAACATGACCAAAATGCCATATATGGACTGAATTGACTAAGCAGGAGTGCCACAATTGCTAAATAAAACTTTTTGATAATTATGAATTTCGAAGGAATTAGCTGAACCGATTTCAACGAAGTATTGTAAGAAGGAAGTGTGCAACATAAAAACAAAATCAAGATGTTTAATGTAGATATATAAAGCAGGGCTGCCACAATGCAAGGAATAAAAAATTATTTTTACACATTTCTGTTGAAATGTCTGTATCAGTTTTAACCAAACTTAATATTTACAATGTACACATATATAAAAAACCATAATAGCATATTTAGACTGGACCAACCAAATGGATGCCCCAATTACAAATTAAACTCATTCAGTAATTATGGATTTGGAAGGAATTGACAATATATTTAAACTAAATTTTGTATATAAGATTTGTACAACATACCATACTGAAATCAAGATGTTTAAATCGATGCTAAAGAGCACAGATTTCACAATAAAAAGTAAAATAGTATTTCTTTTACAAGTATCTCTAGAGAACTGACTGCTTGTATTTTAAAACAATATCGTATATATAATCTTCATATAAATAACCAAAATATCATATTTCAACCAGTTCAACTAAACAGGGCTACCACAATATCAAGGCTAAAATTTTTCTGTAACTATGAATTTCGAAGGTATTGGCTAAACTGATTTCAAAAAGAAATTTAATTTGTAGGGCAAATATAGAATGGCAAAACTAAATGAACATGTTTAGAATGGATCTAAAAAGCAGGGTTACCACAATATCAGGAAAAATAATTTTCTGATTAATTTTGTATATAAGATTTGTACAACATACTATAATGAATAAAAGATGTTTAGAGAGGAGCTAAGGAGCAGGGCTAACACAATAAAATAAAATAACATTTCTTTTACGTCTAAGAAGGGGAGACTACATACTTTTGGTCGTCGATTTTGACGAAACTTTTTGGGTGGTAGAATACTTAAAATAAGAAGACCCGTGTATCGGTTTTGATTGAATTGGTCTTAGTTTCGGCATAATATTTTTTCTTTTTGCAAGATTAACTGTGGCTGAATAAAATGCAATAATAGACCAACAATGTTGAGCTGGTGGGTTGGCTGGGTGCTTACCGTACTGGGTGCTAAAAATTTTGTCCCGGGTTCAAATCCCATGTCATACCTAGTTTTTTTAAATTTTAATCCACTTGATTATTTTTAATTTATTGTATTATTATTTATTTATTAACTTTATTATATTATTATTTACTTATTTATTATATTATTATTTATTTACTTCATAAAAATCAATGCACAAGAGCGTATTGGTAGCTATTTCGAGGTGAATTGATGTCCGAAAGAACATAACTGTTAGATTCGTGCTATTCGTCACTTGAAGGGGAAGTGTGTGTACACATTTTTGGATGATAACTGTTGTAAAAACAAGAAAATCATTAATAAGGTTTCACAACTGTTTTAAAAAATTGAATCAATTCTGTCGTCATTTTACCAGATTTGGAGCACGTAACTACAATGTTTAGGAACTCCTCCTCCAACTGCCTCACGGCTCTGCTGATTTGAAGCCCAAATGTACCTCCAGGTTCTTGCATACAAAGAAACAATTTGGGTAGCAAATTTCCTGAGGCAGTGATCGCATACTGTGTCGTATATGAATGCGTGATTTTGTTTCTCTCTCTGATATATCTCTGGACAGCCTTTTTGGCCTTGATGAGTCAAAGATCGCTTCATGTCAATTCTGTACTCGCATCCAGTTTGGTTGGTATTAATGACACAGTCTAGGTCATAGTTGGGTATTATGCGCAATGTTCATTTTTGGAAAACCTAGGCAGCTTTTAAAGTTTCTTCCATAGACATTTCATCTTTTTGAAAAACATAGTTTGTAACTTCTCGCTGTCGAATTTAGAATTCTTTCTTGAATTTTATTAGCCACGCTCGAGATGCAGTGAAGGTGAACTCCAGCGATGTATGTTGATAGGCTGCAGCTAACGCCCACTGGATGTAACTTGGTCCTTCCTTTTCCTTGCTTTGCAAAATCTGTCGTATTTACAATTTTTAATCATGTTATGTTTGTCCAAGCACGTTCCTCTTTACTCCACTGTGATACTTGTTCTTTGCATTTCAACAGCTGCAATCCTTGTTCCTGTAGCTTTAGATTTATAATTCACATCGAAATATCTACCAATATGCTCTTGTGCATCGATTTTAATGAAGTAAATAAATAATAATATAATAAATAAATAATATAATAAAGTTAATAAATAAATAATAATATAATAAAGTTAATAAATAAATAATAATACAATAAATTAAAAATAATCAAGTGGATTAAAATGAAAAAAAAATTGGTATGACATGGGATTTAAACCCGGGACAAAATATTCAGAAGCCAGTACAGTAAGCACCCAGCCAACCCGCCTGCTTAATATTTTCAGCCTATTATTGCATTTTATCCAGACACAGTTAATCCTGCAAAAAGAAAAAAAGATTCTGCTGAAACTAAGGCTCATTCAATCAAAAGCCGTTAAATGGGTCTTCTTATTTTAAGTATTCTACCACCCAAAAAAGTTTCGTCGAAATCGACTAGTCTCCTCTTGTAAGTCGAACACAATTTTTTTGACTAAAAAATTAATTTTTTACATATGTTCACTATTTAAGTTGTAATTTTTTCTCTCAATAAATCTTATAATCAGTCAAGTGGTCATGACAAAATAATAATTCCTTCCGATTAATTTTACATTGGAAGATGTCGAATTGTTTGTTTGATATCTATATCTGTTCTTCATTTATTGCGAATCACAATGAGCCCAATATCATAACATCTGTTCCAGAGGATGAATTTGACAATTTATGAGTCTGATGCAGAAGATGAGGGATTTCATGCTTTTTAAACTGCAATGTAGAAAAATACCATTCTTGAATGTTTTTAACATTTCCTTTGACCATTTTTGTAATTTTCTATAGATCGTATATTGTTATTTTTTGAAAAATTATTTCATGTATTAAAACGATAATTTTTAATTCTTAGTTAATTGTTGTTTTAAATTATCGTTTTACAAATCTTCAAAATTATGTATGCTAAATAAATGATAAACAGTTGATTCAAAATGGTGATCATATACATCGAAAAATACCCTGGAGTGACCCCAAGGTTTCACAGGATTTTTATAAGATTGAAATGTTGACTTGTAGACAATCCTATACAGTATATAATCTTCATATAAATAAATAGTCAAAATTGCATATTAAAACAAGTAAAATTGTTTTGGGTATATGAAATTTGTCTGGCAAAGCTATATTATTGATGATTAATTTGTCAAAGGTTATGTAACATCTTTTGTATGGCCAAACATTTTTACTTTCTGGAATTATTTAAATTTTATACTTATTTTTTACATTTTTGTGCACATAAAGCAGTTTCATTATTTTTTATACAAATTTTATTATTGTTTTTAGGAAAAGGTTCATTATTCTACTGAATTTTTCATTGTATTTGTTATTTTTCATTTATGAAATCAATTTTTCTACACAAATTTATCACAATAACTGATCCAAAATTAAGAAAAATAAGGTGAAACAATCCAACCAACTCCAATCCTATTAATGTTATAAATTTTAAATGAAAAACTAATTTCATATTAGGTAAGTGAACGTAATATGGCCATGCAGGTAATATGGACACTTTTTTGCTATGCTACTAGTTTATCATGACATCAAGGTTATCGTCCCTTCCATGATTAGTGTTAAATCTGCTAGGTGTGCACTGCTTGCTGTTAAACGCCATTTCAGTGTTAATGCAACTAAGGGCACAGCATTAATCTAATTTCAAAAATTTAAGGACTCCACAAAAACTCATAATTAATTGTCTGAATTTACCTGGATGAAGTTCAGTAGTACATTTCCTCTAGTTTTTTATCGTATAATTGGATTTTATATTTTTTCTAGATTATCTTTATATTTTCTCTGTCAAAAACATGATGTCGAGTGCAGGTTATATGGTCTGCCTTGGCCATATAACCTGCACTCCATTACACCTCCATTAGATCTTAATACTGTTTGTCTTTTACGTGTACATCATGGTACCATACCAGAGTAAGAATTTAAGGGGAAATGGTCAGAAGAAAACTTAGTGAAAGTTGTGAATGTTGTTCAAGATGGTGAACTCTCCACTAATGCAGCAGCCAAGAGATATCGAATTCCATGAAGGACTTTACTACGTTGGTTAAAGAAAGTATTGGCATCACAAAAAAGATAGGGCTATCACAAAGCAACATTTTGGTGCAATATTCACTGCTGCCTGGGATAAATCCATGACTCAAGCTAGCATCAAATCTGGATTTAGAGCAACTGGAATCTATCCATTTAATTCTTCTGCAATTCCTGATGAGGCATTTGCTCCTAGCACAGTTACTGAAGCATCATCACATTCCCAAGATGAACAGTGTCCAGTAGTGGCTTCCAGTGTGCCTCAGATCAACCTTGAAAAAACCTGAGCTTTCTGGTACACATAATCCTAGTTTAATTAATAAAACAAGGGTGTTATCTAGCGATAGTGAGGAAGAAGAATAATCTTAAATGATGAATCTAATGAGGAACAGTCTCCTGTTTCCATTAATTCATTTGCTGAGATAGTTATTTACCTTTCTATAACCAATTTTGCTATTTTGGGTAAAGAGATATCTGATGGCTATATTACCTGCACAGTGAAGGTAATATGGCCAAATGCATTCCTTTTAGAAAATAATTTTATTTTATATTCATGATAGAAGATAAGAGTCATAGTAATTTTTTTTCATGTAGCTGAAAAGGTACTTGACGATATGCATGCATCGATTTTAATTTATAACATAGATAACAGGGTGAAAAGTATTAAAAAATGTTAGCATGGCCATATTACCTTCTCTTACCTTACAAACAAACACAAATACAACAATATTCCGAGTAAATGCTTTTGTTATGTATTTATCATTAATGAGACTCAAATATCTTGTTATCAGTTGAAATTTGGGAACAGATTTTATATCAAATCATAACCCAAAGTTGTTTGCATTGGTTCTTCCCATCTTTTTAAATTTTGGCTCATATTTAATAAATTTTGATTGGAAAACAAATTTCATTTGTAAAAGCCACAAAAATATAACAAAAAATACACATTAAAGAAGTGAACCTCCTTCAAAACTTATTCACTTTTCACAGAAAATGTACTCAAAATTAAAAAAAATCAGCAAATCAAATGTCTAAATGTGACTTAAAAATACTTGTGTAGAAGCACTGTCAATGAATTATTTGATTTATATTTTCCACTGTCATATTGTTAATCATTATCAAGGTACTGCTTAAATTTCAAAATAGCATCGAAATATGTGAATAGATGCCACTTGAATTAATAATCCCTGTCAGTTATTAGCAATTAGATGAAACCAACAATGCAAATCACCTATACGATGAAAGATTTTCACGTGAATACATGTTTTTGTAAAGTACATAGCATAATGATGCTGTTGGAGGAGAAATGCTCCTGTGTGAACCACTTCCTACTAATACAACAGCCGAAGACACTCTTAATATTGTGACTTTGTACTTGATTGAAAAAGGACTAAATTGGGAACAATGTATTGATGTGTGCATTGATTGTACATAATCCATGTTTGGAAAACCACGCAGTTTTATTTCTGGAGTTAAAACCATTGCACCAAAATGTACAAGCCATTATAGTATCATTAATCGGCAAACACTCACAGGTAAACAAATGCGATTCTCTCAAAACCATGCTAGATGAAACTACGAAAATTGTTAACTTTGTCAAATCACAACATTCTAGCACATATAATGCTCTTTGTGAAGAAATGGGTAGCACAAACAAAACTTTACTATTCCACTCAGAAGTATGTTAGCTGTCTCACAGTAAAGCTCTACTTCGTGTGTTCACACTTTGTTCAGAGATTTTGTTATTTTTTATTTATCATCTTATCATGACTATCTGACCCTTTTTGGCTCCAACAACTTGCATATCTTGCTGACATTTTTATAAATCTAAATGAATTAAATTTGCCCCTATAAGATCTAACCATGAAAATTCTATTCACTCGTGAAAAATTGATTCATTTCTGAAAAAGATGGAAAATGTGCATTGAAAAAAGTCACAAAGTTTTCCTACATTGAACAATTTCTCGGCTAAACACAAGTCTCAATTGAATGAAAATGTTCATGTGGGTATTGTGAAGCATTTACACAATGTGCAGTCATCAATCAGCCAATATTTCCCTCCTGAAAACAAAGACTTATGTTGGATGCCCAACCTTTTTACAGCTTCTAAACCACATGAAAATTTAACAACAAAAGATCTGATGTGGCCCACACATGGCTATCGCCATACCTGTAATATTTCTAAAAATTCCAAATAGGTTAAATGTTAATAAATATTTTAAGGAACTGCAAGAAAAATTTAAAGACGACAAAAAACAGAAATAAACTCAAACCATAGCCTTCTGATATTGAATATAGCCACAAAGCTCCAACAATTAAGAAAATAAAAAGGAGCATTACTAAGGCCAAACTACAAACTACAATAGTCGCCGGTAGGTGGCATGGTAGTGGCAGGTAAAATATTTAGTTTTGTAAATATCTCTTACACAATGCATTATATGGGAAAATGTTTCAAACAAAGATTGTAGAAAATTAAATTTCCTACAACTTTCATTTCAATACTTTTTTACATTCATCAAATATTAATGCGAATATTAAAAAAAATCTGATGTAGCCACCACATGACTTTCTCCATACCTGTAATATTTCTAAAAATTCCAAAAAGGTTAAATGATAATAAATATTTTAAGGAACAGAAAAATTTAAAGACATTACAGAGAGCAGAAATAAACCCAAACTGTAGCCTTCTGATATTGGATATAGCCCCAAAGCTCCAACAATTAAGAAAATAAAAAAGGAGTGTAAAATGTTTACAATAGTTGCTGGTGGGTGGTAGTTTGTGGCAGTTAAAAAATATAGTTTTTAAAATATCTCTTCAACAATGCATTATAAGGGAAAATGTTTCAAACAAAAGTTGTAGAAAATGAAATTTCCTGCAACTTTTATTACAATAATTTTTAATATTGATTAAGTATTAAAGCAAATATTTGAAAAAACGAATGTGACAAGAGTAAACACCCACTTTGAGTTGACCGATTTTTTACCAAAAGCAAGTCAGTTCTTTTCCCTTTAACAAAACTGTCGAATATAAAAATTCGTGTTTTTGAGTTAGAGCACCCACAAAAATCCGGGCCCAGACACCTACAGACATCGAGAAAATAGTCAAAACGTGTTCAGGGGACCTTAAAACAGGTATTTCCATTGAAATGGCCTGGGTACTGTGCCTAGAGCCTACGAAAAGTTCAAACAGTAATATGTGAACATTTTTGATATTTTGCGTTATCTGTCCCCCAATCTAGAGGTTTCATTTCTCTCCCTCCGGGTTGGGTTGAGTGTTCAGGAGGAAGGAATAGAATGAATCCAACCCCAACCACTCAACCCAACCTGGGGATGGAATAGAATGAATTCAACCCCCAACCATTCAACTTAACCCGGGGTACGGGAGGAAATTGAACGAATCCAACCCTCAATGACTCAACCCAACCCAGGGGAGAGAATGGAAATAATCCAAGCTCCAACCTCTCAACTCAACCCGGGAGGAGGGAATAGAACAAATTCTACCTCCAACCTCTCAACCCAACCTGGGGGAGAGAGAATAGAATGAATCCAACCCCCTACCACTCAACCCAACTCGGGAGGAGAGAAATGAAACATACAGATTGGGGGACAGATAACGCAAAAGGTCCGTTTTTTTCATAGATCTACAATTGGGCAAAAGATAGTCTTTTTCTTTACTTTCAATAGAATGCAAATTACTCCGCAAATTAAACACACATGAAATTATTGCAAAATTCATTAACAAAAATGTACAAAACCTTTGATGTACATGCAATATTAATAATGTAATTTTTCAACAAGAGAAACATAATTTCTTGAATTAATGTTTTTGAGAAGTCGATAATAATATTCCTCATATGTTTCCCCAATTAAGCATCATCCAGTACATACATATATATACACATATAATAGTTAAAAGTTCTACGAGCTATAATGCCTAGGACCTACAAAACCCTTAATCCGACCCTGGGGCAGACCGAAGCTAATAGCGTTGGAAACGAAACGCTCCTAAAAATACCCAAATCTATAGGAAATTTTCCGCTAGAAATATTGCACACAATGCATACATCTCAAGTAATTGTGAAAAAGTTACTAACTCCCTCTATACTGATTTCCATCAAAAAAGAAAAACTTAGTAAACCAATAAAGGACTGTGAAACCAGATGGGGTTTCTAATTTTATGGTGCTAAAGCGCTTGGTAGAGATAAAGTTATTTTATGTAGATTTTGCATTATCTATGAAGAAGTTGCATTTATCGGGCGGTAATTGGTTAAAAATTGAAAATATTGTTATGGTTTTGGAAACCGTAAACATTCCATTGCAAGGGAATCATTTCTATTAGTACAGCATAGAAAAGCCTGTTAAATTTGTTTTTTTTTTAAGAGCAAAGATGAAGTAAATAATTTATAAATCACATTCTTGCTTAAACCGAACCAAACCATTCTTAAATCTCAGCGTTGAACCAAACCATGAATTACACTACCTCAAAATTTGGGTTGGTTTGTTGCTTTGGTTTTAACAGCCTCCAAGAAGCAAGGTGGAAGAACTCGACTCCCATAAAGAAGGGTTGACCGAGGAGGACCTTGTAGAGCTCATACGCCCAAGTGAAAGTAGAGGGGAAGAAGAGGAGAGTGTGATATCAAAACCTCAGCTATCGCTCAAATCACTAGCAGAGATTCAGAAAATGTGTAATGCTCTGGGTGACACGGTGTTTGAAATGGGCCCTTGAATGGAGCCGAGTATAAAATGTAAAATAGGTTTGGAGGATTTTATGCCTCCTTACAAGGAGACATATAGGGATTTGTAATGAAAGAAGATGCGAACGTCAATCACTACTTATTTTAAGAACATCACCACTACTTCATCCTCCACTGCAGACTGTTATAAGCCACTATCACGGAAAGATCCTCGGGAGGATCCCACCTCTTCCCAACTCCCATATCCCATCGCCGGTAAGATAAATAGCTTTTTTAGCATTTCTTTTTTATTTATTCTTCATAAGTAAGTTGTTCATAGTATTATTATTTACGTTTATTATGCGTTCATTGCACGAAGTGAACGCATATAGGGGAGGTCGTTTCCGTCCGTCCGTCCGCATATTAAAACTCGGGAACCGCTGATGAAATTTGGTATTGCGGAGTTTTGCTAAAATTGGAATCGGTGGAATTGGTTAACCGATTCCAATTTTGGTTAAAATCTGAGAACAATTACGACCCTTTTACATAAAGACCTACAATGCTCCTTTGTTTCAACTCGGAAACCGCAGGAGGTATTTTGATGAAATTTGGTAATGGAGAGTTTTAGTAAAATTGGTCGACCAATTCTAATTTTGGTTAAAATCGGACAGAAATTACGACCACTTTACATGAAGACCTACATGTAGTTTACAATGTTCCTTTGTTTCAACTCGGGAACCGCCGGACGCATTATGATGAAATTCGGTGTTGGGGTGGTTTGGTAACATTGTTCGACCGATTCCAATTTTAGTTAAAATCGTACATTAATTACGACTACTTTACATGAAGACCTATATGCATTTTGCAACGTACCTCGCTAGCTTTTCGATAAATACTCATTTGAGTGAAAAATATTGACAACATTGTGAAATCTCAAAGAAAGTATTTGGAAACTCTGTGTACTCCGGCATGGAGTACACCCATGGGTGTGCGATCGGTGCGGTCGCACAGGGCCCCGCGCTTGGAGAGGCCCCGCGCTTGGAAAGGACCTGCGTCTCAGTATTATGTCAAAAATCGTAATTCTCACGTAATAGCTAAAAACAGGCGAAAGGAATGAAGATTGTGCTGGAGAATTTTCAAGAAATTACTGTTCTTTCAAATTCTTGTAATTTTTCATGCAACCAGCCTCTTGGAAGATTCACACCCTAGGAATGCTCGCCTTGTGAGGCCCCATGGGGTCCGATCCCAACCAGGGAGTGTCCTTTTTCTGTTAACCTTTTGTTTATGGTTCTCATCTGGGAGCAAAAACTTGAGTTGGGTACGGAAGCACCATTCTGCGATTCGACCAACCCCAATAACTCTTGCGGGCCAAGGGTCATTTTCAGCGTTAATTTATATTTCTCTTTTGTAAGTAGAGGCTGCACCGAGGGCAGGCCCTCAGAGAGCTAGAGAGAGAGGCCCGGACCGCTTCCATATTTGTAGATTCCTCACCCCTTTACTTCCCCCCTCCCATATGTTTCACCGATGACCTATGCTAGGAGACGGACGATGAACCATTGAGAAAAATCGCAATAGAAGCCTTTTGAATGGTTTTGCTTGCGCTAAGTTTATTTAAAATGCCACTTATTTTATCGCGCTACCAGTGAGTTTCGCTTCTTTTCCCATTCCAGGTGCTGTGAATCCTTCCCTTTTCCTCCATTTCCAATGGCAAATCTTCACTTTTCTTTTCTTTCGTGATCCACAAAGAGCTTTTTTTATTTTCCCCCTTTTCAAAACTTAACCTTGCACACCCCTGTGATGTGGTCATTCAGTGATAAAGTGATGTGTGTCAAAAGGAATTTCTTTCATCACGTGAGAATGCCTTCTACCGTCGCTGGAAATTTTACACCACACCAAAGGTAGGGAAACGCCGTTCTTTCGGATCAGTGCCCTCCAATTCCGTTTTATTTCTAGCTTCTGTTTAATGGCGTTTAGATCGCCGCAGCCATAGGCAGTCGATCGAAGCTAATGTTGGTGTGCCAAAACTTTTCGATCAGGGTATGCCATAATTAGAAATGGGTTGAAAGAGATTATAGTGAACTCAAACCTTTACCTAAAAATAGATGAAACAGGTTTTATGAAATTTACATAGAAGCCAATTTGTCATTCTTATCCTCGCATTGAAATCGGTCAAATTTTCTGAGGCCGGGCCAATTTTCGTATCGACTACCAATAGATAGTTGCGCATAGCTCTCTGGAATCAACTTGTGAGCGAACAATTTTACTGAAATTCTCCATTATCGATGGACTTGTTGAACAGCTGGGGAAATTTATAATACCTATTGTTTTACATTATAGCACTGAAGTGACGACTATGACTAACGGTTTACACGCTTGACATAATAAAACTGTGCGTTGAAACTTAATCGGCAACTGTAGTTTTGTGTCTGGTTTACTTTAAAATGGTATGTTATGTTTTGCATGAACAGGCTCGTGCGCGTGGCGTGCAGTGCGTGCGAGGCCCGATTTCCTCCTCCATAGGTGCACCATTACTGAATAATATTAAAATGTTTTTTTCTGAATATGGTGCTTAACTACATAGAGATGTTTATATTTTTCCGGTTTCAACAAGCTGCAATAATTGAATAATTACATGTTTTAGTTGGTTTTCTGTTAAAATTCATGGCGTCGTTCGAACTTATAATTCTACAATGGAGGGCTCTGAAATAATCTACTCACAGCGTGTTTTATAGCTAACATTCGAATTTTATGGCATCAATGACAAAATCAACTATTATACTTAGGGTGACCATATTCTGAGGAAGAAAAACCGGGACACAACGTGTTCTGGGGAAGAAAAACCGGGACATAACCGAGACAATATAAGATCTTTAGTTGTTTTGTCGCTTACATGCCAAATAGATAAATCCTGCGTAGCTTTCTTGACAAAGTAGCCCATAATGCTTTCAAATTCTAACATTATGTGCACAAAATTATTACAGAATTGGTCAGAAAATTGATGGGAACAAATATTTTAGTCATTTTTACCGTATTTTTCTGGATATAAAACGCACCCCAAGTTTTTAGAAAAAATTTCCAGAAAAAAGGTATTTTGGTTCACCAAAGCATTTAGGAAAAGTCGAGTCGCGCATCATTTCTAGCCGTGGTTAAATCCGTAGCTGGCAACATTAAAGAAAATATTATGGCGTGTTAACAGTTAAATATAACGTTTTAGGTTAACTTAATTCGTGAAAATAAGAATGGATGGTCTAAAACATAAATAATTGCTTCGAAACTCGTATAGCTAAATGTGCCCTGCGTGCACTCGGCCGTCGGAGTGGGCTGCACACCTCGCATCTATAGGCACCCCTTATAGATTGTACCTATTTAAACATAATTGAAAGATGAGATTTTAATTCCTAATAAACGGATTGCTTATGTAATAACATAACTGGTGGAATGTGATTTATTTATTTTATATTTATGAAATAAAAAATAAAATTTTTTTAACCGGGACAAATATTAAACCAAACGGGACGCCGGGACGACATCTAAAATCCGGGACTGTCCCGGCTAAACCGGGACTAATAGTCACCCTAGTAATACTTGTCATATTTTATTTTATTATGACCACATGCGAACTACATCGCAGTTGGCGTAGCGTTTGTGTGTGTCTCTTTCTAGTGTTAAAATCATGCTTCGCCGAAATAATTTCCATATATTCTCTCTTTAAGGTATGAGAGTCAACGTAGATTGTTACGCCGTACGAA
The DNA here is from genome assembly GCA_028673005.1 of Tanypteryx hageni. Classification (NCBI taxonomy): domain Eukaryota; kingdom Metazoa; phylum Arthropoda; class Insecta; order Odonata; family Petaluridae; genus Tanypteryx; species Tanypteryx hageni. The sequence goes on along the minus strand of CM054112.1, from coordinate 221,778,300 downwards.
TAGCAGCCGACAGTGCTTGATTACTGATAGCATTTTTTCTGAAATTATATTGAAAGAATCTTTTTACGAAATTTGTCAATTACACAGATTCCTTCATTCCTTGTTGATAATTATTATGACCTAAACGTTTTTTGCCGACCATATTAATTTCCGGAATTTCCTTGATATTACATTGTCAATTATCTAATAGAATAATTTGATAAGCTTATACTATAAGAAGCATGCTAAGTGATGGTAATTATATGACTTAATAAGGGCCAATTGCATTTCGCTATAAGAACTAGGGATGTCAACTGTCCTGATTTTGGCGGGACAAACCCTAACCAAAAAATAAAATCCTGTGTCCTGCCTCTTGTTAGGTGAGACAGCAAACATCCCGCTTATAGCAGTTTGAGATGTATCTATTTTGAATAAAAAGCGCGATAAGGAGTAACCAACGGATTAATTCGTTTAAAAATTGTATATTTAGTCACTTCTGCGTCCTAATCCGGGGTTTCCCTATCCTAGAGTCATGACCCTATTTAGAGTCGAGAATTTATCTGAAGATTTTATTATTTCCTTTTCTGCGACCGCCCTACGGAAATATACAGTCCCGCAGCTGTCTTAAGTTGACCAATCAGTTCGTCATCAGTCCTGGGTGCATTTGCGTAGCTCAGCGAACCCGCGCAGATCTAAGTTTGAGAAGCCATGCCGTACGTACGTGACGTGTAGTGTTCAGCAGTTAACACGGTTGCCAACTCTCGATACTGACCCGGAGAAGGTTAAACAGCCACAGACTCAATTAATGTTCACTTCGTTTATTAACCATTGCGGGGGTATTGCAATATCCCGCTTTTCTTTTTTGGAAATCTGGCAAAGTTCCGATTTTCTGTTTTGGAATCTGGCAACTCGACTTACTACATTTAGATGACTCTTTCTAACAAATTTAGAATTTCTGAATAATTGAAATGATTCTTCGATTTTTTTATTTTACTTTTTGTCTCATATGTATTCTAAAAGTTGATTAAAACAATTTTTGTGTAGGTTACCATTTTTAGAAATACAAAAAGCTTTTTTATGATGGATATTAAAAACGAGTGTTTTTCAATTCATATACTGGCAGTCCTCGACTTAACGACGCCCGAGTTACGACGAACGATTATAAATTTGACACCCTGTTTTGGCTCCCACCATCGCCCAGTGGGGCCGGGAGCGGATCTGGGAGGACAAAATTCGATTTTCCGAAAGTAATCTAAATCACATTTCGTACTGCTCATTGGTCATAGAAGACCACAGAGCACCAGAAAACACCACTAATAATTTTCTGGAAGCGGAAACAACGTCGTCAGAAGAAGCGGATATCGCGGTATTTTCAAACTGTTGGTTTCGTCATTTTTAATGGTGTTTTATAATGAGTACCCGTTCACAGTGAAATCATCCTAATCCACGGATATTAATCTCACCAGATTTTCTGGTTCATATACTTCATGTTTCGGTGAGAAAACCGTCAACATAATCGACACGTCATGCGCAGATGCCTCACTTTGAGAAGCATGACATGTATAGGTCTTCTGAAGGAAAACGTCGAGCTACAAAAACCTCACTACACCTCACCGGTCCGAGACATACTTTTCTCCATGCGCCCTGGACCCTACTCTTCCCGTTTATGAAGATAACAGCTGCTTCTAGTTGCGCCTAAGGAATTTTGGCCATAAAATGTGCGTAAAGACGCGACACGCAGCGCGCCGGCTCGGCCTTGGCAGGCAGGGAGGCAGACATGCTGCAGCGGGTACGGACTTGCTTTGATGAACTTAGTGAGAGGTCTAAGAGGAGGAGGGCCACTGAAACATTAGGAAATATTAGGGTCCAATACTAACTGATTCGGGACACACTGAAACAGCACAATGCAGATGTTTTGCCAAGTTACAAGGAGATTCAAGAGGCGAAGAAAAGATGCTACCCTTCTCCAGAAGATGTTACAATTTCTAAAAGAGGTTGTGAAGTTCGACTTCAAGGACTGGTAGATCTAACGGTCTCGCGACTCATGAGGATACTGGAGGATTCTCTGGAGAGATTTTCAAATGAAAAACTCACCATGATCTGGAAGTGGGGATTGGATGGATCCTCTGGCCAATCCTATCACAAGCAAGCTGTTCCCTTGCCTGACTTCAGTGACTGTTCTCTTGTCATGATATCGCTTGTCCCACTCCAATTGTTCACGAAAACGCCTGAGGGTAAGAAAAACATTGTGGCAAAATGGACGCCCATCCTCTACACGGTGTTGTCGCCCTCTGAAATTCGAGTTTTCAAAGGAATCTAAGGAGTTAACTGTCTCTCTGAAAGATAATATTCAGAAACAAATTTCAGCTATATTTACTAACAAATATGCATCAAGCATCCCGGACAGCAAAACATTCCTTGTGCTTCATGAATTTTACCTAACTATGCTGGACGGTAAGGTCTGCAATGCTGTGACAGACACTGTGTCTGCTCAGACGTGTAATGTTTGCAGAGCCAAGCCTTCAGATCTGACTGACCTTGATCGATCTTAGAGCAAACACGTGAACCTTGATGCCCTTCAATATGGAATTTCACCTTTGCACTCCCTCATTCGAAGCTTTGAATGCCTCCTTCACATTTCATACAGACTGGAAGTGAAAAAATGGAGAATAACTTCCAAAGGTGACAAGGAGCGTGTTGCCCAGCGGGAAAGTCGCATTCGGACCGATTTCAGAGAAAGGACAGGGTTGATTGTAGACCAGCCAAAATAAGGGAGTGGCTCATCAAATGATGGGAACACAAAGCGGCCTTTTTTTCAAAATCCACCACTCAGTGGTGAAATCACTGGTCTCAACTCTACATTGATTGAGAAACTCTCAGTAATCTTTAAGGCTTTGGCGAGTCCGCTTGAAATCAATGTGCCAAAATTCAAGAAATATGCACTGAATGTGGCTAAACTATATTAGGATTTGATATGGTGGTGATTTCCGGGATTCTGCCGTGTTGATCCATTTCCTGGACAATATTTCGCCTACGTTCCAGTCGGCTTCTTCAGGTCCGAACTGGAACGTCGGCGAAATATTGTCCAGGAAATGGATCAACACGGCAGAATCCCGGAAATCACCACCATATCAACAGCACGCCGTGGAAGCCTTCGTACTAATTTATATTAGGATTTGTATGGATGGTACCCTATGCCACCATCTTTGCATAAGGTCCTCATTCATGGAGCTGATCTAATCAGTGCACTTCCACTCCCAATCGGGCAATTTTCAGAGGAGGCCCAGGAGGCTCGAAACAAAGATGCGAGGAGATTCAGAGAAAGCCACACCAGGAAATCTTCTAGGTTGGCATGTAGTGAAGATTTACTGCATATGCTGCTAAATACATCCGATCCACTTATAACTGAATTGCGGAAGACTCCAAGGAAGAAATTTTCATCTATTCCCCCTGATGTCCTAAATCTCTTGAACCCTCCTGATTCGGACTTCACGCTTCTACACAATGAAGAGTTAGAAGAGGACAACAATCTGAAATCAGAGGATGAAGAAATGTGATTTTGTTTTGTTTTATTTATTGTTTTTTAAATCTTTTGTTGTTTGGATTTATTTTTTGTTCTATTTAATTTTATTTTAATATGAATGGAAGTAGAATATTGCTCCCAAATAAAATTTTCTGAACGCAACTTTGGGTGTTTCACCCTAAATCTTGATAATCATTCCTTAAAAATAATTTTTTTTCTTTTTCAAGAAGCTATAGTAGATAACGAAAGTGCCCAATTCGCGACATCACCCAATTAACTTGAAAAAGAAACCATCATAAAAGGAAGCATTACATAAAACAAGAAAATTAAAACCTTAATTATAGAAGACCGACTTAAAAACTTAACATCGACCGAAAACATATTATGAACAAAATCAATTTTTGTTTAAATACAGGTAAAATGGAATGAATTTTTCAAATCTAAACAAATATTTATATTTTTTCAAGCAAGTGCAAAATGATAAACTAAAACAAAACTCGACGTATAAGAATCACTTTTTTATTTACACACTATTACAGATATTCACCCGGAATAAGTACTACAATGGTCAAAACTTCTTAGCATATCAGTATTTGGCAAATCAACTTTTTCAGCGATGTAAAATGCAGTCAACTCATTCGCGGATATGAGGAAAAGGCCTTTAGCTAAAATGAGATTACATGTGCCAGCCAAGTTATTTAAATTTGTCTTTGCCATAAAGCTTAACACGCAGCGATTTGTTGCGTTCTAAAAGGATTTTTCGATTTAATCGGGGCGAATTCTCTCGACAGTAAAATTAATTCTCAATCTTTCAGATTAAGTTCAGATTAGTTTTGTTGAAATTTGATCCATCATTCCCATTTGATTTACGAAATCTATAATCCATCGTGCTTGGTAATTTTCTCTTACACATTAAAATATCTTAGAATAGTAATATCAGAGCAAGATCTGTACTGTTCTCTGAGGAAAGGAATGAAGATTTTAATTTTTATCATAAAATGTTACTTATCTATCGTATTTATTTGAATTTTGTGTCAATTGTGGCGTTTTTATAGTTTTTATCACTCATTACGAGATTGATGGCATTTCAACGACTATTGCTGGACTCGGATATGGTATAGTCTAATACACGCGTTATTTTTGCCACACAAATACGCGTGATCAATTTAGTTTTCAGTTCAAATGTATTTGTAATACTAGTGAGATGCCCGTTGAAATTCAACGGGAAAGTTTTTGTGAAATAAAAAATTAAAATAAATATACATTGAATTTATTTGGATGGAAAGAAACAAACTCCTTCTTTTAGGCGTTCGTTGTTGTCTCTAACTCCTATGATGATTCTTAGTACCTAATTTTAATATGCGAATGATTAATGTTCCGCATTAAAATTTATCCCTTCTTGTAAATTACGCAACGAATGTTGTTTACATTGGTTGCTATGAAAATAATTTCTCTCTCCTTCTCTCTCTCTATCTCTCTCATACTAATTGTAAGAGCATTCAAAGCACGCTTTCAAGGATTGAAATAACAATAGGATTTCGAGGTTAAACAATGTAATTGGTTGGCATGGCAACATCCCGTTAAAATGCCAAGATTTCCCCAAAATATGTGAATTAAACGTTTAACATGAGAAATTTCGAACTGTAGGCGGAAAAAGATGAACAGAATAAGAAACGTGATTGTTTTTTCTTTAAAATGGGCTAGATCCGAAGATCATAGATTTATTCTGTGTCATTTATATCTCAAAAAGAATAAATGCCCGCAAGTCGAAAAGTCGATTTTTACGTGTTATCATATGGGAAATGGAAATGCCTACCTTGGAGTCGAACCCAATACTTTTTTCAAGATTTCTTTTCGTCATCATCTTACAATGTGTGGGCGAATCATTCCTGCCAAATATAAAAAATGAATCTCGTTTCATTATCAAGTTATTTGCATTTTTATAGCGTGACAGCGGGAGCCACAAAGCTACAGAAGTAGGCTTTTATAGATTTTAGATGGATTCTATAATGCTAGATTATGAAATTTGGAACACAAAGAGCAACTCATCCGCGGCGATTTTAAAGCTATTATAGCCAATACATATAAGTAATTGCTGCACCAGTTGGTTATGTGAAAATTCGCTATTAATATAAGTAGGGTTTTCAAATTTTTGAACCTTCGGGAATCGGGAACGGTAAATCGTATTTCCCGGGAATTCTCGGGAATTCCCGAAATCATCTTTTTTATTTAATTTTCGTAGATCACCAGTAATAATGACTAGAATAGTAACTGTTAATAAACAGAGCATCATTTTGGATAGGTTTCTGCTATATTTGAGGTTTTCTCAAAATATAAACAATGTAATGAGTACAGACTTTATTATACCATTCCTTATGGTATACAATACGTTTTTACATATATCGCAGAATGTATTAACATTCTAAATCTCACTTGAATATTTTAGTCATGAAATTAAACATTAACACAAAAACAAATGCAAATATTATTCGTTTGAAAATTGAAAAAATACTTCAAATAATTTTTATTTATCATTTTTAAAATGAAACTTTCTGAGGTATAGAGCATTAATTGCCCTATCAGAAAATCGTGATCTTTGCTTTGTAACAAATATACCATATGTGGAAAAATTTCTTTCATTTTGTGTTGACGTTGGCCGAATTGTTATGAGTGCGTCTAAAAGCATCTTCAAGTTGGGGGCGAGAGAATGCGTTGCTTCATATAAGCTCATTTCCTTCCTCAGAGAAGCAAATATTTTGTCTGCTTGCATAGAACTAAGTTTTGATATCGAAATTGATATTGCTTTAGCCAATTCCCACTTCAAATCAGATTCTGATTCAATGTCAGAACTCTCTGTAAGGACATCCATTTTTTCTTCTTTTTGCACTTTTTCTGTTGTAAGTGTTCCTTTAAAAAGTCTTTCCATTAATGACTTTGCCAATCGTGCAATTTCATTCTTGCTTGACAAGGCAAAAAATTCATCCTCTTCCATCTCACATAGGCAACTAACGTTGCTCAAGTACTTTGAGAGAGACACAAGATCTTTATTTCTACGTTTAATCAATTCATATTTTAATTCCTTTAAAAGCATTTTGCTCATTGGAGAGTTATGTTTCTCTAAATTACTGAACAGGAACTTAAAAATTCCTTCACTTGTAAGAATATTGGCTTCTCTATTGCTTAGAGCCTCAACTGCTAATCGCACAGGTTGTAAGCAATTCAACATACCTCTCACAATTCCATAATATTCTTCTTTCCACAAGTGATCGAGTTTCAGCTCTCGTAAAACAATCTTAATCGGATTTAGGATCTTTAAAAATCTCTCTATCATTCTCTCCAGTGTGTTCCAGCGTGTTTTACAGTCCAAAATGACTTCTAGTTCCCCTTTTTCACTCTTGATTATTTCTTGCTGCAAAAGAGAATTTCTTACTGGAGAATATTTAAAAAGTTTTACAATTCTTCGTACACTGCTAATTGCCGAAGATACATCATCTTGCAAATCATACTGATTGGCTCGGGCCACATCATCTGATTCAGAGCCATTGTTATCATCTTTCTTTCTATCATCCAGAATCTGTATTGAATTCACTATCGCTGCTCCATGTTCCTGTTGCTTCACCTTTCAACTTTTTAACGTAAAATACTTTTGTTACAGCTAGATGTAGTGCATGATTGTAGCAGAACTGTTGAATAGTCAGTCGGTGTTAATTTTCCGAATTTTTCCATAACAGCTGCACCATCAATAGTTGTTGCTACCACATCTGTTTCAAGTTTTAACTGAAAGTTTTCTAATCTTTCCTGGAGTAAGGATAGCACTTTTTTCTGCAGGACACTTCCCTTGTATTCTTATTAAACCAAGGCTCAGTGAAGTCTCACTGCAGTATACATGAACATTTATGTATCTGCGATTCTTACAACTGGTCCACTCGTCTATTGAAATATTCAGTGTTTTATTATCACATTTGAATACACCAAATTTCTGGATGTACAGTTGTTCCACTTTACTGTAATAATTATGTAATAGTGTCATAATTGAAGATGGACTTCTTGGCAACTGCATTCCTTTGCTTGTGAAACTTTCCCTAATAAACTCACTTTTTGTGATGGTGTTGATTGATATTCCATCCAAGGCTGCTAGTTTGCTTACGGTCTCTTATAAATCCAGTCCCTTGGTATACTGTAAAATTGTGGTTTGTCTCTTAGAAGATGAAGGCTATAAAATAAGGCTATAAAAAATCATCATTATTAATTTCGGAGTGTTTTTTCCTTTTCATTCCATGAATGTCTTCTAGGTGCCTATGTAGACCACTGGTTGATGATGCTTTGCATTGCAAAGATTTGGAGCATATCTGGCAACGAGCTGATTGATTTTCTTTATCTTTTCTAAAATATTCCCAACATTCTTTATAATCTTTACTCATTGTGACGGTAATCTATAAAAAAATTTTAAAATGTGTTATTATTAAGAAATAAGAATTAATATAATTTATAAAGATCTGTATTGTGCAGCGAATATTCAAATACTAAAAAGTGCCATCAAACATTATGATGTGATATTGGAATAATTTAATATAAGAAAATTATAGTATGGTTAACAATACTATGCAGAATCAAGTGTGGAAATTACCAATATATTTCCATTCTTTTTGTTTCTCATAAGATTACGTAAAACATACTACACGTTTAAACGGAGCAATGTATATTGTGTTTTAAAAAATTACTCACCGGTAGCAGCTGAGAGAGCAACGAACACACGTCTATATCAAAATCATTAGCTGATCAACTGATCGGTTAAGCGACTGGTTTGCTGGCAGGTCTGTAATCTGCAGCGAATATTTAAATACTGAAAAGCGCCGTCAAACATTATGGTGTAATATTGGAATAATATAATAGCAATGTAAATTGTATTTAAAAATAGACTGACTTACCGATAGCAGGTGAGAGAGCCAAGAACACTCGCATACGTCACAATCATCAGCTGCAAACAAACTGATCGAATGTATTTGACTTGGCAGAGCTAAAATTAGCTGGCCATGTGATAGCTGATTCTGGTGTCGCGCGTGCATGTCTGGTGGCGTTCTTCAAAACTTTCCCTGGGATTTTTTCCGGTAACTGTTGGATCGCGACAATTAGGAAAGATTTCTAAGAGATAAATTGCGAGTAGTGATGTTTATTTCCCATTGTGGGTACTCCCGGGTTCAAAGAGCAATTTTTCCCGATTTTCCGACCAATTTTTCTCGGGATTCGGGAACCGAGAAACCGTAAAAAATTCCCGAGAACGGGCGGTAAGGAATTCCCGCCCGGAAACACTAAATATAAGTAATCACTATATATGATGAGGATTCAATTTTACCGGATAATATTTTATTAATTTTCATTTATTATTTAATTTTCTTTAATAACCAAACGCTAAAGTGGAAAGTAGGCATCATAAGTTCCGTTTGGATCATCTTGTTGTAATTTTAATTTCCCAAAGGAGAGCCTGCACGTCAAAAAGTCTGTTTTTACATGTTATCTTAAAGGGAATGGAAATCATCCCCTGGAGTCGAACCTGAGACACTTCTGTAAACGAAAATAGTTTTTCCGAGGTATTGTTGACAGAAACAATGGCTTTTACAGCAGTTCTCTATGACAAACTGTTCAAGAGATAAAAGGTTGGACGGACAGACATTGAGTAATTATATATAAAGCATTTTTCTCTCCCAAGCTCTTATACGACCTGTGATGTATAGATTAAAAAATTATCCGAATAGAGTGCAACATTTACCACAAAAAAGTCCGCGGAACCACACGATTACGACATAGTTTCGGAGATAAAAATTCATGAACCGCGCAATCTCTCGATACCGTTTTGTACATATATCCCATAAAGAACGCTTTTAAAATCTCTGTGTATTCGATTAATGGAGTATACTTTTCCATTTTGTTAACATTGGAAAACCTCAACTGCCATGGCAACGAGTCCACTGCTTTTAAATGGGAAACATATTATATAGAATTGATATCATGCTTTTAAAGAGATATTATGGACTATATTATGAGGCCGTCGATCTTAACCAAAGATGTAATCTTATGATGACCTCATAATTCTATGAGAAGGGAAAAGGGCCGTATGTAATTTGCATTGCAATTCTTCCCTCACATGTTTTAAAATGTTATGAGATGAAAATATTTAATTACATTGTTGCAGTGGTTTCCAAACCTTACGAAGACGCGTCCCCCCCTAACCTCTCGTAGAATACCGTCCTTGCGCCCCCTCTACATCATGTTCAAGCACATTTCGTAAGAACACCTACTGGGCCTACAGTTGCCATTAAGATTAACACCTCAAGAAAAACATGAACGCAAACGATAGATCCAAGCCATTTGAGCAGCATAATGGCGATGAGTTCGTTCTTCACCACTACTTAAAACAAAGTCTGGATATAAATCTACATCATCAACAATTTCTGGTTCTGTATCACTGTCCATCATATTTCTCCACTTCAACAGACGCACGTTTGAATAAGCCTACACTATTATTTATGAAAACGTTCTCTATCTCAATAATTGTTTAGACACTATGCCCATCAATTCTTTTTGAATGTAAAACTCTCTGAAAAACAATTTAAAGATAACTATAAGAATGAAGTTATGCTTAAAAGAATGCCAACATAACCTAAAAGCTATTCAAAAAGATGTACTTTGAATACACTTGGATAATCAGATGTAATCATGGTAAAATTAATTTAAAAATGATATACTTTAGCTACACGAAATGCTAAAACTTTCAAAATGATCACAAGATAAGAATAAAAAGAATACACAAAAAACTTGATTAAAAAGCCAGAGAAACTATACTAAAACATAATGTAAACATAAGCACACTGACTTAGGCTACTCTGATTCTAAACAACTGTTCATTGTTGTTTAGTGTGGTAATGGTGTGCTGCTTCCTGTGACCACTCATGCAACTAATGACTTACTTCACTCTAAAATAAACAGAATGAAGGACAATTTCTTTAAAATGTTGACTTACATCACTCTGATTCTCACCGGCTGATATATACAGTGGAACTTCCATAAGTCGAACTTTAAGGGAAACAAAAAATATTCGAGTTACAGAAAATTCGAATTATTGAAATACGTTTTTCTCATTTCTATTTTGCCCGGTAAAATTAATTCACAGCGAGTAATGCAAAATTCGAGTTATAGACGTTTGAGTTATGGAAGTTCTACGTATATATATATCATCTAACATAACCCTCCTCTGTAAGAAGAGTCGATACTATATAATACATATAACCAGAAATAGACGCCTCGTTGAAATGAGCTATATCGCGAGATTGGTTAGTTTATTCTCGTCGATCTTTGTAAAATGTTGACTTACTCAAAAATGGATATGGGATTTAGATTTAAATTCATCCAGTTATAGTGCTTAACGTCATAAACAAATCTACTTAAGCAAACTATATCCCTCAAAAATAAGTATATAACTTAGGTGACCAGACGTAATCCCTTCAGCGACTTTGTACTCCTGAAAATCACGTGCTCGTTTTGTACTCCTTTGCAAGTTCGCAATGTTTACTCTACGTAAAGGCGTGGCGATATCGCTTCCTTTAAAATACTGTATTTAGTTTTTATACTGAATTGGCCTACAAGTTAGCGAAATCTCTCAATATAATCACGCAAAGCAGGGTCGTGTGGAGGACATTGTTACAAAATAGAAGCGTGTTATATCTCGATTCAAGCGGCGAATTTCTGGGTACGTCCTAACTCTTTAGTTGGAGCAATATATTCTCAAAGTAGTAATCTAAACCAATGGTTCTTATGCATATTCGTCAGTCGACCCCTCCGTCCGCATCTTTGGTCTCCGCGATCCCCCAAGAATATTCGAGAAGCAAAAAAAAAAAACACTCCTGTTTTGTCCATACATGGAGGGAGGGGGGGGGAGGGAAAATGACGACGATAAAGCAATTAGTAATAAGAGTTTTTTATTTGTACTCTTTATAAATACAAGGTTAGCACCATAAATTATTTTTACAACTACGTATCTATGTGTATTAATCACTACTGAGATATAATTTCTTGTTTGTTTTTATTACATAAAACTAACTCATTTGTTTAAAAGGATTTTGTACATTGATAAGCTTTATTTTTTGAACATAACATGTCGAAAAATTCAAACCTGCAGGACTTTTAAACCAGAATAAAATCACATGCCTTAGTGAAGAGTGCTTACGATCCCCTTAAAATCCTCTCCCGACCCACCGTTTGAGAAACACTGACCTAAACTACGCGAAATTGTCACTGTCGGTGAAATTTTACGCTAACCTATATCATTAAAGTATGTTTTATTTCTTTCTCTGATGAATTATATTCATTCTGAGCCTAACGCAAGTTTGTTTAAATTATTGGCCGGTTTCACCAAGAGTCGTTAAAATCTGACTAACCTTCCGTTATCTAACGCGTCGTTAGTAAATAACGGATCGTTAATTTCTTTAGCATTTCACCAAGGAGTGCTTCAGTAAAATAACGAGTCGTTAATTAACGGCCCGTTATAGGTGAGCGCAAGATTTTTCATACTCTCTAGTGTTGCTACGCAGCCCCCGGATTGGCTATCCGTTCAGCCTTAGAACAAATGAAGTACGTTATACGCGAATACATCGCGAAGTTGTTTGTATACAAAATTGAACTTGTAAAAATGAATTCGGAGAAGAAACGCTGCCGAGGCCTAAACTTCACGCCAAATGAAAGAAATGTCATCGTGGACGTGGTTTCTAAGTATAGTGCCATAATAGAAGACAAAAGAACAGATGGAACCAATATTAAGAAAAAGGAAGATGTGTGGCAAAAAGTAGTGGATGAGTTCAACAGCCACGTGAATGTGTCTCATAGGAATATGAAACAGATCAAGTCATTCTATGATAATTTTAAGAGGAAGGTGAAGAAGGATATAGCGGACGATCGAGTAAATCGTTACCAAACGGGAGGAGGTGTTTTCGACCCAAAATCAGACCCAACGGTGGAGAAATTGTGGTCTGTAATAAAAGACCAAGCGGAGCCTTTGAAAAATAATAAGGACTCGGATCTAGGTAAGCTCGTAAATATTTACATGGTTGAAATGAAGCCTATGAAAACGCTAGGGAATTGTAATTAATTGTGATTACCAATATCTGCTGTATGAGCATTAAAGCTGATTTTTATTTTCTTAGGCAATGTCTCTGAAGAAATTGATACGTCTGTCTTGGAAGAAGCAGATGAGGGATGTCATGAGATTGGTATGTTTCTTCAGTTGTCTTTCAAATTTGAAAACAAATTCTTGGAATTCATGAAACGTACATTTTGTCCATTACAATTTTTATTCGTTTTAGTAATTATTGCAAATGAAGTAGCGACTCCAAATGCAATAATAGCATACAATGAGAGGCAAGAGATGACACCGGACATAATTACAGTGGTTCATGAAAATGAATTGGGAAAATATAGTGCCCATTCAGAATCATCGACTACAGCGAAACCGGCATGGGCAAAAAGAAATCGGCCGCAGCTGAAGAGGAAGATTTCTGAGATGGCGGATGCTCAGAATAACATTGCTGAATTGTCCGCAGAAAGGAAGAAGCTGTGCACGGAGGAAAGGGAGAGTCTTGCATAAAAAAAAACGAAGTTATTTTTCTGTTGAAAAAGGAAATGCTCGAGGAAAAGAAAGCAGCATACCAAGCGAAGCGAGAGTATTACCAATCAAAATTTGAGGTTCTAAGAATGAAGAAAACTAATTTTGAAAATAAAAATATTTAATTAACTTGAATGAATGCATCGTCTATTTTATTTGTTCTGTTGCAAACCTTCTTTTGTTAGGTTATTCGCGAGTATCATTTGTATGTACATTTTTTTACAATCTAAATATCAAACTACTCAGGTTGATATTTAGTTACCTAGTATTTAATTAATAAATAAACTCTATACACTTCTATTTCCTGTATTATCTATAAATTATATTTAAAAGAAGTACAAGATGAAATTGCCAAATTTACAGCTAAATGATGCTTAACTTGACAAAAACTACTATAACCCAACTAATTTTACATTACTAATACCGTGAATATTCCAAGTGCATCATGAAGCATTAATTCTTCCTTGCCTAATATAAACTAGACAATTTGATGAAATATTCCAACTTGTCTTCTATTTCTTCGACAATTTTCAGCACAACATTTTTGCTAAGCCTGAATCTTTCTTTGAATTTATTGTCGTCGAATGTTTGTAATTGATCTGTTTCTATATATCTTGGACGGCGAGTCCTTCTCCGAATATTTTCCAAAAATTCCAAATACAGAACTTCAGCATCGAAATTATCAGCCGCCATATTTACTAGACTTAACGATTCGTTAATTCCTTTAAGTGGCCGAGCTAGACGCGTTAAAATAACGAGAGTTTAACGAATCGTTAATCTTAACAGACGTTGGTGGAACAACGGTTTGCGCTAACGAATCGTTAAAGTACACTAACGGCTCGTTAAATCCTTAACGAAGGTTGGTGAAACCGGCCATAAACTCGTAAATGAACCAACGTGATCTCCAGAGCAATAGCACTTCAGCCCCGTGGAGTCTATATACAGGGTGTTTTAAAACTCCCTGTACAAACTTTTTGGAGTTATAGGGGGAATCAAAACAAACATTATTTTTAAGGAAACCATGGGTCGGAAGTGCTTCCTTACGCCGCTTCATACCATCAAAGTGTTTTTGCGTAGGGACGGAAATCATGATAACAAATAATCACTAGCACATCTTTTTAATGTTTTATTGTATCATGGTACACAGTTACAGTAAATGTTCAAAATTACGGCCTCCAATCTCGATACAAAGCCCTAAGCAACGCAGCAGGTTTTGCCTTGTGCGCTCGAACAAGCCAACACGTCCCCTTATGATTGCGGCAGCCTCAGCCTCAGTCTACTGGTTTAAGATCCGGTGACCTAGGAGGCCAGGCCACAGGTCCACCCCGTCCGATCCAACGATCGACAAAAGTAGTGGTGAGATGATCTCGTGCCCGATGACCAAAATGAGGTGGAGCTCCATCGTGCTGAAACCACATTCCCCTTCTGGCTGCCAAGGTGACCTCCTCCAGCAGTTCTGGTAGCACCTCCCTTAAAACACAGAGTAAACCTGTGCATTGAGCCGCGCGGGCAACAGGTAAGGCCCAATCAGTTCGTCTTGTACAATGCACGCCCACACATTGACCGCAAACCGTTCTTCGTGATCGTGAACAATGAGGCATGCGGGTTTTCCTCTGCCCACACATGGCTGTTCTGAGAGTTGTAAATCCCCTCCCGAGTAAAACAGTCCTCATCCGTAAACAAAACCATTCCGGAAAAGTCTGGCTGATCTGTACTCTGCTGCAAGAACCAACGGGCATATTGATGGCGAAGATTGTAGTCGTTAGGTCCAAGAGCCTGCACTTTCTGCGTCGGAATGGATGGAGCTGTTGCTCGTGCAGCACGTTCCACACAATGCTATTAGTAACACGCAGCTCATGAGCAACTGTGCGGGTGCTTATGGAGGGGTTGTCCTCCAAGCGCCGCAGAACTTCCTCATGAAATTGTGCCGTGCGAACTGACCGTGGTCGTTCTGTGTCGCGCATGTTTACTTGCAATGTGCCGGTTTCCCGCAGTCGATTGTGGACTGCAGCAAATGTCTGATGAATAGGAAACTGTCTGTCAGGATGAAGCACACGATAAATCCTCCGAGCTTCCCTACCATTGCCCCAAGCAGCACCACACGCAAAGTGGATGTCAGCATACTCAGCCAGGGTATAGCGCTCCATTTTGACGGTCACAATTTTATAACATGCAGAACAGTAAGTGATCGGTTCGGCGCACACAAATGACTCGCAAGGCTTGCCACACGAGATTTGACTAACATGATATGTTCGACGCTCCACCTTCAGGTGCTCCATCAGAAACTTTGACAATCTGTATCGTCAAATGGATCTTGAGCCGCAATCATAAGGGGACGTGTTGGCTTGTTCGAGCGCACAAGGCAAAACCTGCTGCGTCGCTTAGGGCTTTGTATCGAGATTGGAGGCCGTAATTTTGAACATTTACTTTAACTGTGTACCATGATACAATAAAACATTAAAAAGATGTGCTAGTGATTATTTGTTATCATGATTTCCGTCCCTACGCAAAAACACTTTGATGGTATGAAGCGGCGTAAGGAAGCACTTCCGACCCATGTTACCTTAAAAATAATGTTTGTTTTGATTCCCCCTATAACTCCAAAAAGTTTGTACAGAGAGTTTCAAAACACCCTGTATATATATTAGACAATAAGTTCCATGAGTTCTAGCAGAATATTTACAATTTTCCGCGAAATAAAGGCAACCATCAGTAATTTACAAATCTCTGGAAATCGTCTCGTGTCCAAGTTTTCGTATTTCAAGTTTCGTGAATCAGATAGCATGAGAAATAAGAATAATCTTCATTAAGACAATACTCTATACCAGGGCTGGCGAACCTAAGGCACGCGGAACGATTTTGGTAGGCACGCTACAAAATGAAATAAGAAATAAAATGTGCCACTCGCTAATACAGCGACATGGCAAAAATCGACGTTTATTTTAATACATTTTAATAGACTTGGTAGTTTTCGACGTTAATATTTCTTTAAAAGCGACCACTACCATTGTTTACGTTTCCTAAATATCAATGACGAACATCGACGTTTATCTTTATACATTTAATTGGACATTTTAATTTTCGACGTTTATATTTTGGCTATAATAATCCAAGAGGTTGATTATCCAGAAATACACACAGACATCGACGTTTATATTTCTTAAAAGCGTTATCTGATATTGACGTTTATTTTAATACATTTCATAAATTTTTATCTAGAAAAGTGTTATAAATTGAATTCCTTCTAATTAAATTTAACTAAAAGTGTATAAATAAAAAATCTCTTTTATGCTGATTTGTTCGTTGTTAACTATATTTTGGCGGATGTGTTTTTGTTGACTTCGGCCATCAACCTAGAACAGTTAATTTTTCGCAGTAAATCAGAAAGTAGTGTATTCAACTCGTTAATTCACGCCACTTATTCACGAAATCGTGATCATTAGTGAGAAATTAATGTGACGTGAGTATAATGCACAACCTAATGTATAAACGAATATTTTGAAAAATAAATATCCCATCTTGTTGAGTAATAAACGACTACGAATGCAGAAAAAAGCCCAGAGGGCGAGTATTGGACGACGCTCCTCCGACAGCAATGCAAAAGAAACTAAGCACTGCACTGGGGCAGTCTCAGATGGATTATATAAATTTCATGACAGGGTGCTTTTGGAAATGCCGTAAGGCCATATGACGATCGGTACTCATCTTTCATTCCGGGGAAACCTTTCATTTCGCCTCTTGGAGGAGGTCGGCATATAATGTCGCCCAGAGGACAGTAGACGTCCCCCGACTTTTCGGTGAATGGACTCCAGTGCGTATGGATGATCGAATTAGGCCGAGGTTAAAGAAAGAGCGCAATAAACCGATCATAATATTTTGTCCTTTACCTTTGGATCCCACGGCTGCTCAGTGTGTGGCCTTAAGACAGTGACATAAACAACACTAGAAAGCAAATTCCGAGTGTTGTGTGGCCCTTTGGTATGACATATACAGACTGTCTCTACCGTTTTGGATGTGGTGGTAAAATATATTAAGTTTGAGGGCGGATAACAAAATTTGAAAATGAAGACATAAATTTCGTAGAAAATGTAGTGGTGAAAATCGACACACATCGACAATTCATTTTTGTAAAATTTAATTTTTTAAAAAATTCGATTAATCCATTTTAATCGAATCCTACCAAGCCTAGACATATGATATAAAACCCTAGGTACTTTTAAAAATGCTACAGAGCTGAAATTTGGCATAAAGATAGGTGATTGGGTACAACAACTGATAACAATCCGAAATTTCAGCAAAAGTTATATTTAAGCGGTATTTTAAACCCCAATTTCCAAATTTAAACACCCATAAGAAAAGCACTGAAAACGGTGTAGGACTATACAAAATTACTTTTATAAATTATTTACAATTAAGGTACAAAGTCGCGACATGCACCCTACTATTGATGAAAAATGCGTAACGTGACGTGACGTGACGTGATAATTTTTATGAATTTTTTACCCGGATATGTACTAAAAGGCACGGATGATTATGTCATAATTCTAACACAAAATATCCTATTTTTTACATAACTTTAATGTAACATATAGGCTATTGTCTTAATGATGATTATAGTTATTGCTGAAAAAGGGCGATCTGAGCTATAAAACCAGAAATTCGAAAAATTTGGACGCGAGCCGATTGCCAGAGAATTTAGAAATTCCGGATAGATGCCTTAATTTCGCGGAAAATGGAAGCTATTTTCTTATTTATATGGGCTCTGCGTAGTTCAAATTCTATCGCGTTGGTTTATTTACTAGTTTAGATCGTGGTGTATAGTGATTATTTAAACGCTTGCAGTGCGCAAACACCAAAAACTTGTGTGCATACACACATGCACAGAGGGTGTCTACAAATGTTCCGAACCATTACAAGTTGCTATTTCTCATAAAGTATGAAAGATACGAACGTGAAACAAGAAGAATCGTGAAGAGTAGGTCAAATTGTTTTATTTGAGTTTTAATCGAGTACAAAATTAGCACCACGTGTAGCTCGTACAACAACAAATCTGTATTCTTCCTCCCGCCATACTTTGTCATAAGTCTTCTGATCAATCTGTGCACATGATTCAGTAATCCATCGTTTCAACTCATCCACAGTGTCTGGCAGAGGAGGCACATAGACAACATCTTTTACGAAACCCCAAAAGAAAAAAATCTAAAGGTGTTAGACCCAGTGATCTTGGTGGCATACGACCTCCTCGCCCAATCCATCGCTCTGGAAAGTGTTCATCCAGGAACAATCTCATCTCGTGATGCCAATATGGTGGGGCGCCATCCAGTTAGTAAACAGCGTTATCCAGATCTTTATCTAGCTGCGGAATTAGCCACTGTTGCAGCATGTCGAGGAAAATCACTCCTGTTACCGTGTTTTTGACGAAGGAAAAAGGACCGTAAACAAAAAACATTCACTTTTGGACTATCCCTTTCGTGCTCAAATGCTTCTCGTGGGTTCTCGCTTCCCCACCCTCTGAGGTTGTGGTGATTAACATGACCCGACAGATGAAAAGTCGCCTCGTCCCTGAACACAAGGCGTTCCATGAGGGCCTCATACTCAGCCATGTTGTTTAGGATTTCGCAGCAAAATGCAAAACGTAGTCCTTTGTCTTGAGGTTTCAAATGATGCAACATTTGTAAATGGTATGCCCACAATTTGAGGCACCTGTATACCACTTTGCGCGCAGTTGATCTCGATAAATGCAGCTCTCGACTGTCATGCCGAATGGAATTGCAGGGAACCACGCGCACAAATGCTTCCCGTATCCGTTTAACATTTTCATCTCTTACCAACAGCTGACTGGAACTCTTCTTGTTATATAGGCATCCATCATTGACAAACTGCCTATACCACACTTATCGACAATTTGCTTGGAGGATGTTTGCCATAATGAGCACGAAACTGTCTCTGAACTGTAACGAAAGAGTTTGTGTTGTGGTTCGTCAACACAATACGCTTTCTTTGGTCCAGACGCCATTTTCACAACTGTCAATATTACCGCCATCTGAGGAGTGTTATAAAAAGTAAAGTGGCACGGAATAAAACTTCTTGAGCTGTTCTTCACGATGCTTCTTGTTTCGCGTTCGCATCTTTCATACTTTCCTAGAAATAATAACTTGTAATGGTTCGGAACATTTGTAGACACGCTGTATATTCATTCATTCATTCATTCGTGGTCTGTCTTACGACAGGTCCTACCAATTAATTAATTGGTTTTGACTAGGGGATATACATACACGGTGTGGTGGTTTCCCGTTGCCTTCCACACCGAACACACACACAGAAGGGAGGAGGGAAACCCGGTGCCGGCATTTGCCTGCTCTTACGAAGAACACCAGGGGGGCCAACGGCTTAACGTCCCTTCCGAAGGACGGAACAGCTGAATTTGCGCGGTCTCCTCAAACCACACAGACAGGGGGCCGGGCGACCTTGAGAAAAATCCTACTCGCGCAGGATTCGTACCCGATGACTTTTTTCAAGCATCGGGCGCGTAGCAGCCAGCGTCCTAACCACTACACCACCGGCACCCCCTCCTAATAGGATTTCGAGGTTTGACAATGTCATGGGTTGGCATGGCAACATCCCGTTAAATGGCAGGATTTCCCCAAAATATGTGAATTAAATGTTTTACTTGAGGAATTTCGAACTGTAGGCGAGAAAAGATGAACAGAATAAGAAACGTGATTGTTTTTTCTTTAAAATGGGCTAGATCCGAAGATCATAGATTTATTCTGTGTCATTTATATCTCAAAAAGAATAAATGCCCGCAAGTCGAAAAGTCGATTTTTACGTGTTATCATATGGGAAATGGAAATGCCTACCTTGGAGTCGAACCCAATACTTTTTTCAAGATTTCTTTTCGTCATCATCTTACAATGTGTGGGTGGATCATTCCTGCCAAATATAAAAAATGAATCTTGTTATCTTGTTCCAATATTGAGTTATTCTCATTTTTATAGCGTGACAGAGGGAGCCACAAAGGGACAGCAGTAACACTAGTAGAAGGTGCTTGCATACTGCAAGCATTTCATCTCACCTTAAACAAAATTCATTTTTCAGAGAGATATTTCATCATATTTCTTTAATTCATAAGATTTATCCTCGGGACCGATTTTCGTTTTTTCCTTATGGAACAATAATGGAGTAAAACAATCACTATTTTTTAAAATTTTAGGAATATTATAAATGTTCCACATTGGGTTAATAATTCCACACATTTTCGACAAAATTTTAAATTCGTAACACATTTAGAAGTGAAATAACATTTCTCTAATTGATTAAAATTAATTAATTTTTAACGGCTGCAATAACAATTTCCTGGATACACTGAAAAATTTATTCGTTTGTATAGACTAATCTCTAAATAACTTAATAATTTTAGCTCCCTATCCTGCCCCGTAGTATCTAAACATTTACCAATTTGTTTAAACTTTAAGAATTTTTAACTGCCTAGCAAATTAAAATATCAAAATTTCTATAATACCTATTTCGTTTTTTTTACAAATCCTGCCTTTAAAAAAATTTCAGCTCCGTAGCGCATTCGGAAATACATAAACCATGAAAATGTTTGTAAACAATTTTTCAAGTTTTACGTACTTCTGAATGAGCTACGGAGCTGAATTTTGTTTTCATTAGTAGGATTTGTAAAAAAACAAAATAATTAATTTTGAAATTTCAGCTCCTTAACACGCCGCGTAGTGTCTAAACATTTACCTATTTATTTAAACTTTAGGAAAACAAACTAAAATATCAAAATTTGTATAATCCCTATTTTGTTTTTTTTTTACAAATCCTACGAATGAAAACAAAATTCAGCTCCGTAGCTCATTCGGAAGTACGTAAAACTTGAAAAATTGTTTAAACAATTGGTAATTTTTAGCGGCCGCATTGTTGCACTTTTTCAAGATTTTCGTTTTTTCTAGTGGGTTTTGCACAAAATCCTACCTATGAAAAAAATTTCGATTATCCAGCTCATCTGGAAGTGCCTAAACAGTAGTATCTTCCTATGTTATATCCTCCTCCTCTGTAAGAAACGTCTATATATAATGATACTAGTAGAAGGTGCTTGCATACTGCATGCATTTCATCTCACCTTGAAAAAAACATTAATTTTTCAGAGAGATATTTCTTCATGAGAAATATTTCTTTAATTATAAAGATTTCTCCTCGGGACGTGTTTTCGTTTTTCATTATGGAACAATAATGGAGTAAAACAATCACAAATTTTTGCAATTTTAGGAATATTATACTTTGCCTACATTAAGTTAATAATGACACGTTTCTGCCAAAATTTAAAATTATAGCACACTTAGAAGTGAAATAACATTTATCTAATTGTTGAAAATTAATTAATTTTTAACGGCCGCAATAACAATTTCGTGGATACACTGAGATGTTTATCCGTTTGTATAGTCTAATCTTTAAATAACTTAATAATTTTAGCTCCATATCCTGCCCCGTAGTATCTAAACATTTACCTATTTTTTTAAACTTTGAGAATTATAATCTGCCAAAAAATTAAAATATCAAAATATGTATAATCCCTATTTCGTATTTTTTTTACAAATTCTGCCTATGAAAAAAATTTCAGCTCCGTAGCACATTCGTAAATACATATACCTTGAAAATTTGTTCAAACAATTCCGAATTTTTACCGGCCACTATTTTCTTAAGGGGCGGCGGCAACATGATTCTCTTAAGGGGCGGCGGCATCATGATTCTATTTAGGGGCGGCGGCACCATGATTCTCTGAAGGGGCGGCGGCCACATGATTCTCTTAAGGGGCGGCGGCACCATGATTCTCTTAAAAGGCGCCGGAAATATTATTCTCTTAAGGGACTGATGCACCATGATTCTCTTAAGGGGCTGCTGTAACCTTATTAACTTAGAGGGCGGCGGCACCATAATACTCTTATTTGACATTTACTTTCAATTTACTTCGATTTTTTCGAAGTTATATATTTTTCGATTTCGTGCAATTTTGAATTTTTTGGAATTTTTAAAATTCCTGCAATATTTCGAAATTTTTCTAAATGGAATTTTTCGTAATTTACTAATTTTTACAAAATTTCAGATTTGTGAATTTGTTAAAATTTGTATAATTTTTGGAATATATGAAAATGTACGAATTTTTAGCAATTTTACGAATTTTTGGAATTTGTCGAATTTTTGGAAATCTTCCCTTTGCAAATGTTGGATTTCTACGAATAATTTGCAATTCTTGGTATTTTTGAATTTTTGGATATTTTGGAGATTTTGAAGATTTTCTAAGCAATTTTACGAATATTTCAAATAATAAAAAATGTTGGAATTATTCAATTTATTAAAAATATTCGAATCATTGGAAATTTTCAAATTTTGGGAATTTTTTCAAATTTTAAAAATTAGAAGAATTCTAAAAATTCGAAAAATTCCAAAATTCGAAAAATTTGAAAAATTCGAAAAATTCGAAAAAATTTGCAAAATTCGCAAAATTCGACAAATTTGCAAAATTTGAAAAATTCGGATATATACGAATATAGACGAAAATACAAGAATATACACGAATATACACGAAACGTCGTTGCGTATCTTCTTTTAGATTATATAAATAATTTATAATTTTTAGGCAAATGAGGATTATAAATAGCGGATATGCAGTAGAATGGAATTCTACATCCTTAAATATAGTGTAAAATTTGTAAAGATTTATTACAAAATAAAGCTTCTGTTATTATAATTTTGTTACGTAAAAATGTCTCCGAGAGATAATCAGTTCGGATTTGATTTTTGTTATGCAATATAATTTTTTCAATGGATAAATGAATTCAGTATCAAAACAAGGATATTGGATAGTTACATTAGTTCCACATCTACATTTATTTAGAGAGTAAATCATGTAGCGCGAATAACCTGAATATTCCTCGATGCTTTTCATCGAATTTGTATAATATAAATGAATGTAGCTATAAAATTTTTTGTTTTTCATGCATCATACAGTGTTGCGTAATATTCGATGGTGGTATAAGCGATAGATGTGAGAGCAGGAATTGCAGTTCAGATTGCATATGTAGCGTATAGGATTTTGTGGTACATATGACCGAAATATTAGGTTGTATTGTTGTTGTATATCTGTAATCAAATCCATCGTTCAATTTCATTCATGAGTGAATTTCACAACAATTAAGCATCGTCTATTCACGAATATATTATCGTAAATATTCTCCTGATCCAAAACTGTACGGATATATTTCAGACCTTTGTATATTGTAGCATAATGTATTTTAGTATTTGCAGCGAGTGTCTGCAGGAATTACGAGGCTTCCGTGTGCATTGGCCGCTTCCAAATATTTCTCAACTATTGGCGGGGTGGTTAACTCTAATGTGAAACGCGCGAAAACGCGTTCCATATCTTTTATTTGAATATCGAAATAATTTATTATTTTATGGGTCTATGAGGAATAAAATAGCAGATAAGCAGTAAAATGGATACTACATCCTTAAAAATTTAGTGTAAAATTTAGAAATATTTATCACAATAAGACATTCGTTGGTATAATTTTGCTAAGAGCAAATGTCCCCTGAACAAGGGATAATTTGTTCGGATTTGCTATTTGTTCGCAATCTGAATTTTTTAATCGATAAATTAATTCAATGGCGAAATAAAATATTTGATATATACCTTACTTACGCATTTACATTTATTTAGAGAGTAAATCATGTAGCGCAAATACGCTGAAGATATTCTCGTTGCGTTTCATCGAAATTTTATTCAGTAAATGACTAGCATTTAATGATTTTTTTATCCTGAATATCATACAATGTTGCATAATATTCGCCGGTGGTATAAGCAACAGAATCGAGAGCAGGAATCGCAGTACTGGTTGCATAAGTAGCGTATAGGATACTGTGATAAATTATGACCGATTTATTCGTACCGAAATCAAGAAATCTGTAATCAAATCCATCGTTCAATTTCACTTACGAGCGCATTTAATAACATTTAATTGCACGAAGAAATTATCGTTAATTTTCTCATGATACCTATATGTGCAGATTATCGAAGATTTGTACAGCCGATACTTTTGGATATTTGGGCATAATGTTTTTTTGTATTTGCAGCGAGTGTTCAGGAATGACGAGGCTTCCGTTTGCGTTGTCCGCTTTAAAATAGTTCTGAAGAAATGGCAGGCTCGTCAATTCTAAGGTTGCACGCTGTAAAACGCGCGTAAATTCGATGGGGGTCACGTATTTAAAGAAAATTATAATTTATTATTTTCCAGTCAAATAAAAATTGAAAATATTGAATATGTGTTAGAATGTGTATATTCAATTTAGGAAGTGGTAGTAAAAAAATTAGAAACATTGATCACATAATAAAGCGGTAGTTCGAAACTCAAAAAAATTCGAAGAATTCCAAGAACTCGAAAAATTCTAAAAATTCGAAATTTCCAAATGCGAAAATTCGAAAAATTAAAAAAATTCTTAAAATCAAAAACTCCGAAAAATTCGAAAATTCAAAAATCGAAAAATTAAAAAAATTCAAAAAATCGAAAAATTTGTCTCTTAAGGGGCGGGGGCACCAACATTGTCTTAAGGGGCGGGAGCACCAAGATATTCTTAACGGGCGGCGCCAGCATTTTCCCTTGTGCAACGGGACACCGCAGAATGAGCAAACATACAGCGTCTCTTTCCTCCTTTTGTTTGCTGCGCACACTTTGCAAGCTCTGGAAGGATATTTTTTCATCTTCTTTCCTACAATCGGCTCTAGATGATGTTTGCTCAAGCTATCTGTAAGTCTCTCTGGATGTTCTTTTTTCGCAGCGTGCTTAGTAGACTTTTCAGTCTCTTCAACCTCGTCATTCGAAGACTTACCCAATTCTTCCCTACTGCTCGGGACCATGTTTCTCTTAAGGGGTGGCGGCACCATGTTCCTCTTTAGGCGCGGCGGCAACATGCTTCTTTTAAGGGGCGGCGGCAAAATGATTCTCTTAAGGGGCGGCGGTACCATGATTCTCTTAAGTGACGGCGGCACCGTGATTTGAATAGGCGCTACCATGATATAGGCGCCACCAGAAATTAGATGCCAACTTTGTATATGCCCCACCTTTAAATAGGCGCCAACCTATAATAGGCGCCACCTAGTTATAAGCTCCACTTTAGTATAAGAGCCACCGATGAATAGGCGCCACCTTTGAAGAGGTCCCATCTTTAAATAGATGCCACCCTATAATAGGCGCCATCTAGTAATAAGCGCCACTTTAGAATAGCCACCACCTTTGAATAGGCGCCACCCAAATACAGGCGCCACCCGTAAGCAGGCGCTACCCTTGTATAGGTACAGCATTTTAATATGCGCCACTTTAGAATGGCCACCATCGTTAAATGGGCGCCATTGAATAGGCCCCTACTTTCGATAGGCGCCACTTTTGTATATGCCCACTTTAGTATACGCGCCACTTCGAATAGGCCCCACCTTGAATTGGCGCCATTTTTAGTAGGCGCCACTGTTGTTAGGCGCCACCTTTGAATAGACGCCAACTTTACATAAGCGCCACCTTTAAATAAGCGCCACCTTATAATAGGCACCACCTTATAATAGGCGCCACCAGTTAATAGGTACCGCCTTTGAATAGCCGCCACCCGAAAATAGGCGCCAATATAATATATGCGCCACCTTTGAATAGGCCTCACCTTTGAATAAGCGCCACCTTATAATAGGCGCCACCGGTGAATAAAAACCACCATTGTATAGGCGTCACTTTTGGATAGGCTACACATTTGCATAGACGATTCATTTCAATTGGCGCCACACGGGAATAGGCGCCACCATCAGTAGGCGCCACCTTAAATAGGCGCCACCTTGAATAGGCGCCATCTTGAATAGGCGCCAACCTGAATTGGCGCCACCATTAATAGGCGACACTGTTGTTAGGCTCCACCATTGAATAGACACCACTGTTGTATAGACGCCACTGTCAAATACACGCCACTTTTGAACAGACTCCAGCTCTCACTAGGCGCCACCTTAGTATAGGCGCCATCTTTGCATAGGCGGAACATTTGAATTGGCGCCACCCGTGAATAGGCGCCACCCTTTCATTGCCGCCATCTTTAACTAAGCGCCACTTTAGTTTTTGCGCCACATTTAAATAGGAGCAATCTTTTAGATATGCGCCACCATTTAATAGACGCTAACTTAAAATAGAAGCCACCTTTGAATAGGCGCCACTTTAGAATAGACGCCACCTTCCAATAGGCGCCATGTTAGAATAGGAGCCACCTTTGAATAGGCGCCTCCATGAATAGGCGCCACCTTTGTATAGGGGCCACCTTTTATAGGCGCTATTCCTGCATATGCGACACATTAAAATAGGCGCCTCCTTTCGATAGGCGCCATTTTGATTACGCGCCACTTTAGAATACGCGACACTTTGAATAAGCGCCACTTTGAATTTGCGCCCCATTTAATACGCGCCACCTTTGTATAGGAGCACCCTTTTATAGGCGCCACCTTTGTAAAGGCGTCACCTTTAGCTAAGTTCCTCACGTAAATAGGCGCCACCCTAGCATAGGCGCCACTCTTGAATATGCGCAATTTTACAATAGGTGCAATCATTGCATAGGCGACACCGATGAATAGGAGCCACATTAAATTAGGACCCACCCGAAAATAGGCACCAACCTAGAATTGGCGCCACATTAAAATAAACGCCAACTTAAAATAGGCGCCACCCGAGAATAGACGCCATATTTTCATACGCGCCATCTATGATTAGGCGCCACCAGTCAGTAGGTTCCACCTTTAAATAGGCGCCACCCAAAAATAGAGGCGCCCTTGCATAGGCGCCACTACAATATAGGCGCCACTACAATATAGGCGCCACCTTTGAATAGGCCCCACATTTGACTAGGTGTCACCTTAAATTAGGCGCCACCGGTGAATAGAAACCACCTTTGTATAGGGGCCACCTATGTATAGGCGCCACCTTAAAATAGGCGCCACTCTTGTATATGCACCACCTTTGGCTAGAGGCTAAATGGAAATAGGCGCCACCCTGGCATAAGCGTCAGTTAAGTATAGGCGCCACTTTTGAATGAGCGCCAAATTTATATAGGTGGCACATTTAAATAGGCACCACATTTGAATCGGCGCCACCTTTGAATAGGCGCCACCCAAATACAGGCGCCACCTTTGAATATGCCTCATTTTTGAATAAACGCCAGCTTAAAATAGGCGCCACTGGTGATTAAAAACAACCTTTGTATAGGCGCCATTGTTGGATAGGCGACACCTTTGCATTCATTCATTTTAATTGGCGCCACACGTGAATAGGCGCCACCATAGAATAGGCACCATATTTGAATGGGCACCAAATTTAAATTGGTGCCACATTTAAATAGGAGACACATTTGAATAGTCGCCACCTTAAAAAAAGCGCAACTTTGGAATAGCTGCCACTTTAGAAAAGCCACCACTTCAAAATAGGCGCCACCTTTGACTAGAAGTCATCATAGTATAGGCGCCACCTTTGTAGAGGCACCTCCTTTTGATAGGCGCCAACTTGAATTGACACCACTGTTGTTAGGCGCCACCTTTGACGCCACTGTTGAACAGACACCACCCTCTTATAGGCGCCACCCTTCCATAGCCGCCATCTTTAAATAAGCGCCACTTAAAAATTGGCACCACCTTATAATAGGCGCCACATTTAAATTGGAGCAACCTATAAATAGGCGCCACTTTTGGATAGGAGCCACTTTTAGATAGGCGCCACCTTTGTATAGGCGAACCTTTTGTATAGGCGCCCCTTTTGTATAGACGCCACCTTTAGCTAGGT